>PVKZ01002880.1:0-178854 GCA_004027375.1 Macroglossus sobrinus | reverse complement strand
AATGTATTTTCTGGTCATTTAGCAAACTTATCATTAAAATATAAAATTTCAGACAATGAACTTTTGTCCCTTACATCTTTCTCTTGTTGACCTAAGGCAAATACACAGCCAGATATTCTCCAGAAAAATAGATTTCAGAATAATAAAGAACTGTAATTCTGGACATTTTGTGTAATGTCAAACCACATGCAAGTCAAGAGACTCCCAAAAAAGAAAAACATTCTTTTATAGAGAAAAGGGAGGGGGTTCAGAGGGCGGTTATAAACAGAGAGTCCATTGGAGGAATCGGGGAGTTTGAAGTGTAGTGGCTTTCCATTGGCTGAGTTGTAACAGTGTTCCATTGGCTGAGTGGGTTTTCCTCAAGGAGAAGACCCTCCTTTCTTCCTGCTGGAGTAACAAAGTAGAGGAACATCTTCCTGTTGGAAAGTAATCTCTTCCTGTTTGGGGTAATTGACAATGAGTGGTATGGCATGAGAGCTCCCCCTACAGGCTTTTCCAACTCCAGTTTAAATGAGGTTTCTGTTTATTAATCTTCACACTTGGTATACTTCCTTCTACTGAGATTATGTTTTCTCTGTATTAAATAATTTTTTGACTTCTCATATCCACCCCTCAGAAAGTATACTCTATTAACAAACTTGCTATTTTTTTTTTAAGCAACTGAGGGGAATTTGTGGATCTTACTTATAATAGAGAAAACAGGATCACCAAAATTGCATAAGAAATAAAAAACTTGCTGTACAGGAAACTCGCAATATTTTGGTAAAACAATGTTCTCCCAGATTTTGTTGAATGCTACTCTACTCTTTGACAAAAAATGTCCAAGTAAACTTTGCAGCATTTGGTGGTCAGTGACTCTGGCCCACTCTGAGCTACTTGGTATTCTACTAGCCACCCTGAAAATCTTGTCTGTTAAAAAGAGCCAGATCTACCTTGGAATTCTGAATTATAACAAATCTAGCCCAGATCTGGGTTAGTGCTTGGTGGGTGTAACCCTATCTAAAACAGTGATATATTCAAACATAGTTTATCACTAGAATCATTCAAAGTACCTTTGACAAAATCCTATTTTCAAAAAAACCCAGATTTATTAAATTGGAATCTCAGAGGTAGGGTTGAGATGAAGGCAGGGTGAGGCAGAAGCTGGAAATTAGAATTAAAAAACAAAATTTCCCCAGGGGGTTAAAAAATAAAGCTTTCCTGAGATAGAATTTATTTACCATACAATTCATCCACTTAAAGAATACACACAATGATTTTTTAGTATATTCATAGATATGTGCAACCATCATCAGTGTCAGTCTTCGACTATTTTTATCACCTCAAAGGAAACCCCATACTCTTAGCTGCTATCCCACTACCCCCTCATCCCCTCCTTCAGCTCTAAGATACCACTTCTGACTCTATAGATTTCCCTATTCTGGATTTTCATATGAATGGAATCAAAGAATATATGATCTTTTGTGATTGGCTTCTTTCCCTTAGCATAATGTTTTCAAGGTCCATCCAAGTTGTAGCATGTATTAGCACTTCATTTCTTTTTATGGCCAAATATTCCATTGTATAGATATACCACATTTTGTTTATCCGTTGGTACATAGATGGACATTTGATCCCCCAGAAGATCTAATCATCAGCCATATCTGGTAACTATTATGAGAAGAGGACCAAATGTTGGTCTCAGGGCAGTTCCAAGCTCTCCTCACAAAGCAGCCTAGAGTCTTACAATGCAAGAGAGAGAGAAAAGCACAAAGAAAAGGCAAGGCATAGGTTGGAATTCTGGCTCTGCACTTCTTACATTATCTCGGTAGTGTCTTTAATTTTCTATACCTCCATTTTCTCATTTTTAAAATAGAAACAATGATTTTTTTTATTTCATAGAAATGTTGTGAGGATACATGATACAATAAGAATAAGGTGCCTAAAATTGCTTGACACACCGGTATTTTATACATGACAGCCATTATTATTATTCTTATTTTCCTTGTTGAATTAAACCAAAATAACCATTTATATACAGAGTTATAGAACTTGGAGAGATTGTTTCCCTCTAGAAAATAATTTATCATAAATAAAATAAGCCTCCCCGAGTTATAAGAAAGTAACAGGACAGATTGAGAAGCAGAATTCTTTCACTTTTTTTGAACTAAAGTCAAAGTAATAAATAAAAGTCTACCTTTTTGTTTGGAGAAAAATAGCTGCTTCCAATCAAGATACTAATAATATTTTTCTTGTTTCATTGCATTTTCGAAGTCTATATCTTCCTTATACTCTGTCACTTCTGAAAGCTCTACCCATATAAATGTATGTATGTTTATGTGTACATACACCGTACACAACTCATACATACAGACACATATATAATTATAGTTAAGACTTACTGAACCTTTGACATATGCCAGGTGATGTATTTTATGTTTATTAATATACCTAACCCTTCCGACAACCTTACACAGACAGCTAAGGAAATTGAAGCATAGCATAGTCAAAAGCCTTGGTCTTGATCACATAGCAAGTGAGTAACAAAGCCCAGTGACACGCCTAATTGTTATTCCTCCATGTGTTTGTCTTAAGCCACTAAATTTGTGATTAATTTTTTTATAGCAGCAATAGAAAAACTAACATTTCACATTATTCCAATAGACTATGGACAATACAAAAATGCAATTTAAAACTACTTATTTTTAAATTAAATATTCTTCTCTTATTGCTACTAAGTATGACTCTACTTCATTTTAATTAGCTTATGGGACTATAGAGAGCTCTTAACTGTCATGAAATAGGTTCCTCTTGTTTCATGGAGACACTCATAGAATACAGGCATGTGCTTTTTTCTCTGTTAGGTTAACTAAAGTTAACCAAACAAATATCCGAATTTTTGAGAAACAGGATGTAAGTAAAAGGATTAATTAGGACAGGGATTATTGTGGTATTAAATAGTAACAACATGCATAGTCTTAAACAACAACACTAATAATATGGTGACAAAACTAGGAACATCTAAGACATATAACGGCAGTGAACAAAGTGAGAAAAATTAAAAATTTTAAATGCATATGAAGTAATTGATTTTCAAAGCCATGCTTGCAAATTTCAGAGGTTGTACTTTTTCAGTTCAAATGTTGCTAGCTCCTATTCATTTTCTGCACTAGCATCTCACACATCTATACAATGAACTCTAAGATCCTATCCATTTTTGGATGATCCACTATAACAAATGTGATTTTAACTCAATGGACTATCACTCTAAGATTAGGCTTAGATTTTCTTCTATAAAGGATTTTCCTGAAATAACATTTGTTGCAATAAAATTTGAACAGTAATATTCATTCAGTTCCATAATATCTGGCATCTGAAACAATTCCCTTGTTCAATACAGTTGACCTTCAATATAGATTCGTCTGTTTTTTTTTTCTTCAGATCTTTGCATAAGCTTATTTTCTGGTCATAATTTCCATTACAATTTGTCTGTGTATGTCCCCACAGGACTGCTGTGCCCAGCTTTTCTTTGCGTGTTCTCAGATGAAAATGAATAGTACAGAACTGTGGATAAATTGTACGACTGGATAAAGTCACATTCTCTGCCTCCAGGCTGCTCTGTTCCCTCCGAAGGGCCCCTGGGATGCCTTTTTGCCCTCTAACTCTCCTCCTTCATCAAAACAGGAAAGAGTTTGATATCATCATTTCTAGCTAAAACTGATTGGACATTTGTATTTTTAAGCTCCTTATCTCTAATTGTGGAATGAAAGGATTTATCAACAAAGTGATTTTTTTTTTTCCTTTTAGGCAAAACAGAGTTAGTAGGAGGGGAAATGCTGGGCTAGATTCCCTGAAGGCAAAGTGATTTTAGCTCTATTAGGGTGGTGTGTTGGGGGAAGGGGAGTTGTGGTGAGAGAGGTTTATGCAATCAGAAAGAATACCAGGCTACCTAAGAATCCCTCCTTATTTCATGTCTTCTCTTCTCTCAAGCCTAACTTCTCTCCTTTCATTCTCTGGCCCAAGACTTTCAAATTTTGGAGCTCTAGAGTCTATTCATCTTGATTGTCTCCCCTCATATGAATAATTTCATAAAATTATTCAAATATAGTGACTATTAGCATTGAGTATAGAGCAAGATTTGAATCCTGGCTCCTCTGTTAATAGGAAGGTGAGTGTGAGAAGGATGAGAAGTAACACAAGGTTGCCATGCTGGCCACTGCTTCATAATAAGCCATGGAAAGACTGAGACCATCACCTGGAAGGTTCACCTGCTCAGCCACACTGAGCAACTGCCTGAGAGATAATTGATCAGTTCAGCTCCCTCTGTTCTCTTGGTTTCTATTTATTCAGACTTATCCCACAGGAGGTTAATTCTCCTGAATTCCTGACTCTGACTGATCAGGAAGCAAATCTCATGTCCTAGAGTGTGGTGTTTCATCTGAGCCCATAAGTGTCAGAAGCACCCACAGATTTGGGGCAGATGGCTGGTGACCTAGCTACACAGTGACAACCGATGCGGAGGGCCAGTATTCTTGGACAAGCAATTAGTTGGCTTCAGGCAGCAGAACCCATGTGAGGCACAGAGCAGAAGATTTCAGGGAGTGCTGATGGCCTGCAACGCAGAACAGGCAAGGCCAACGGGATCCGAATGGGCATATTAGCTATGTTTTACATATTTTTTATTTTATAAAGATTATAAATTCATTTAGGGCAGGACTATGTATTTTCATCTCTGACTCCTCTAAACTATAATGCTACATGCTGTATCTTAGGGGAGTTTGGCCTCAAGGTATACTATAATTTCAGAAATTGTGAGCAGAGAAAGCCAAAAAGCAAACAGGATTAAGCAGGACTGGGAAACTACTCAGCAGTTCAAACTGGAATTAACAAAAGAGCACGCCAAACAGGAGTTTGATCCAAGACAGAGCTAAGGAGTTAATTTGCCTGGGATATGGCAACAATGGAGATAATAAAAATCAGATGATGGGCCATCCTGGCTCCAATGGAAGTGAAGCAAGTGATGCACAGCATCCCAACCAGCAGTTGATAGGAGACGAGATCCAGCTCCCAGGAACAGAGCACAGGGATTAAAGATCCAGCCAACTGCACTGATATTCGGTTCCAGGCAGAGAACTAGAATACAAAACAGAGAAACTGAGGCCAAAGCCCTGATAGCTGAGCTGTATGAACATGGCAGGGTTCTACAGATAGATGAATGAAACTTTTAGTAGCATTTATGTCATAATAGTAATAATTGGTAGCCAACATTTATTAAGTATACTATTTCTCTGAATTATGTTATTTAATTTTCCCAACGACTCTCTTAGACAAATACTTTTATTATTTCTGTCTTACAGATGAGGAAATCATGAGTCAGGAAAGTCAGATGATTTGCCCACAGTCACACTGCCACTGCGTAAAGGCACTTGGATCTAACGCTGAGGGGTCTAGTCCAGAGCATACACCTTCCACCAAAGTATTAAACGAAATAGGCTGACAAAGTTCTCAGCAGAGCTTCAGTCATATCGTTAAGTACTCAGTGAATATTATCAACCATCACTGTTATTATTGGTCAACTGTAATAGACACAGGACTGTAGCAGCAGCCGTCACAGTAGCAGCAGCACTCGGTACATGGAACTTGGGGTCAGCTAATCAGACGTATTGACCGTCTTGGTTCACAGGAGAGGACTGATGAGACGGGAACTGTTCTAGGGCATAGGGCTGAGCGTCACATGTGAGGGAGAAGTCCAGATGTAAGAACAGATAATGAGAACCTTGTTCTTTCAACAAATGTAACTGAGAGGTAACAGAATAGGAGTTAAAAGCATGGACTTTAGAATTACAAAGCCTGTGTTCTGTTAGCTATTAGCAGTGAGACCTTGGGGAAGTTACTCAACAGATGTGAGCTTCAAATAACTCACTCTGTACCTAGCAGAGTGTCTGGCATAGAGTAATCATTCAGTGCACGCTTGTAGAATTAATTCACTGCTTCATTTCCATACTTTTCCACTCTAAAAAAAAATCATACATAGTTGCTTATTAAATTTCTAAATACTAAAGCAAATTCTTCCCATTGAATGTAGCTACTTTACCAACTGATATAATTTGTCACCCACACCCACCTAACATTTCAGCAGCCTCCTAATCTGTGCTCAAAAACTGTAGCACAACTAAGTAAAACTGCGTGACGTGCCTCTTCTGTCATCCTGAATATATGTTGCTACAGCAGGTATTCCCGTGTCATTCATTTATCTGAAGCTATTTTGATTTGACAAAGACAAGGACAATTTGAAGAGAGTGCCTATTTTTTTTCCCTCTAAAGCAGATCACTTTTAAAGAAAACAGCTCTCATTTTAACTATAGTACAATTATTCCTGAAAATAGATATATATTAAAAGGGACAGGTCATGTCTTTCATTAGTAACTTTTCATTATAAATTTGAATTCTATTTCCTGAGCTCAAAGAAAATAATGCTTTAATTCATGAGAGAGAGAGAAAGAGAGAGGGAAAAAGGGAGGTGGGAGGAAAAGGAAGAACATTACTGCCACCTCTTGCTTACTTCTCTAGAACAGAGAAAATGCTGAGGAAACCTGGCACTTGCTTGCCAAATGTTCACACAGACAGTCTGACTTTTGTTTTTACTTCCATGATCTGTAATGGCTCTCAGCGCAGGCAAACAAACTTTGCATATATTCTGACACTATGGAAACAACACAGATAAGCAGTTTGAGGTTTGCATGCTGTTATTTACTTTGGCACTTAACAATGACACACATATTTTCCTATTAGGCTTTGTTCGGATCCTGAGTTGCTTTTCTCTTTTATTCAGCTTTTGGATTGCTTCATAATTACTCCAAAAACGCATGTATTTAAAAAAAAATTCAGGGGGTGGGGGCTAAGTATAGTTCTATTTTGTTTTGCAGTGGGTTGTACTGTTAGCTTTAACAGAAGTAGGAAGGCTCCTAGTCAAGCTGGAAACACGCTCTGCTGAGCTTCAGGAGGGTTACAAATAGAGGGATGAGGAGGGAATCTCGACAGTCACCACAGAACAGATACTGCGGAGGGTCCTCTGTTGCATCTATGGTGTCTCTGTTTCTTTTTACCCAGGAGTTTCAAAGTGCCCTTTGACACCTCTGCTTGTCTTTAGAACCAATCCCTGTATCCTTCTGGCAAGAGACCACTTGCTTCAGTTAGTTCACACCCACCCCACTCCCTTGTATCACTGAGGACAAAGTAAATGCTTTTGGAACTCTAAACAAAGACATCTCAAGACTGACAGTTTTGAAAAATATGATAAATACATTCTAATTTTTAAAGTGTAGTTGTTATGGGCTAAATATTTGTGTTTCCCCAAAATTCATATATTGAAACCTAAATTTTCAATGCAATGGGATTATGTGGGGCCTTTGGGAGGTAATTAGGTCATGAGGATGGAGCTAATGAATGGGGTTAACGCCCTTGCAAAAAGAGAATGGAGAGATGATCTTTCTCTCAGCGACGTGAGTATACAGCAAGAAGGGGGCTGTATGTAAGCCAGAAAGCAGGACCTCATCAGATACCAAATCTGCAGGCACCTTGACCTTGGACACCTCAACCTCCAAAACTATGAGAAACAAATGTTTCTTGTTTAAGCCATCCAGTCTATGGTATTTTGTTATAGCAGCCTGAGCTGAATAAGACAGTGGTAAAATATGTATAACAAAATTCATCAGTTTAATTATTTTTAAATGTACAGTTCAATGGCATTGTCTGTTTGCATTGTTGTGCAGCCATCAACACTTTCCATCTCTAGAAAGTCTTCTCATTCCAAATTGAAACTCTGTGCCCATAAATAATAACTCCCCTTATTCCTTCCTCTCAGCCCCTGGTAATTACCATTTTACTTTCTATCTCTATGAATTGGGCTACTCTAGATACCTTACGTAAGTGGAATCATATGACATATGTCCTTTTGTGTCCGGCTTATTTCACTTAGTATATTGTCTTCAAGGTTCATCTATGTTGTAGCATATATTGGAATATCATTTCTTTTTAAGGATAAATAAAATATATGTGTGTACACACACACACACACACACACACACACACATACACATTGCATTTTGTGTATTTATCTGTCAATGAATATTTAAGTTGTTTCTATCTTGACTATTGTGCATAATGCTGCTGTGAACATGGGTGTATAAATATCTGTTTTAGTTCCTGCTTTGAATTCTTTTTGATATAGACCTAGAGGTAGAATTGCTGGACTATATGGTAATTCTGTTTAATTTTTTGAGAAATTTTCATAATGTTTTAACAGTACCACCATTTTACATTTCCACCAACAGCGCACAAGGGTTCCAATTTCTCTTCATCCTTGCCAACACTTGTTATTTTCTGTTTTTCTTTTTTTTAAATAGCCATTCTAGTGGATGTGAAGTGGTACCTCATTATTATATTCTGATTTTTAATAAAATAGTTTATGGTCTAAATTTGTAAGATTTTCTTACAAAAGATTTGGAACTTATCACTGACAGTTTTATAGCAAAAAAAGGAGAGTATTTTATAGGATTTTTAATATGGTACCATCTTCCTTGAGTGAGTGAGTGAGTAGTTAAAGAACTATTAGCTAAATAGCTAAAGAACTAGGCAGGGTAGATGAATAAGAAAAATAGGCTCAAAGAGAAATTTTAGTAAAATGCACAGGACTTCATGCCAATTGGATTAAGCATATAGAGCGGGGGGAGAGTCTTTTCTATGTTTCTAACATGGACAATTGATAGATGGCAGTGCTATTTATCAAGATGTGGAAAACAAGATGAGAGAGACTATTCTGGAGAAAGAAAACTGTAATAAAATGAGTTGCACATCCAAGTAGACATGTTTAGTACGCAACTGAGCCCCCAAAACAGAAGCCAGCCGAGGAAGAGAGACAGATCGGAGTCATCAGCCAGAAGACCTCATCGACGGCAGGCCGAGAAGGGAACACAAAGGATAGATCGGTGGACTGCACCAGAGCTGAATGTGGGCAAAGAGAAAGAAGGAATGATCATAGAATTCAGAGAAATGGTTTCATGGAAACCAGGCGAGAAGGATTTTGGCCGACAGTGTCAAAGCTGCAGACAGATCGAATAAATCAATCATGAAACTGCCTACTGGATTTGGCATCTAAAGGTCTTGAGTAATATTTAGAGCAATTTCAATAGAGAGGTGGGGAAAGGCACCTGTAGGAATTTGGAAGAAAGCAGGAAAAGCAAATAGAACAGTGTCTTTCAAGAAGCTCGGAAGTGACTAGAAGGAGAAATTCAGGGTCACAGCTTGAGATATATACTTTTTTTTTTTAATCTGAGAAAGACTTGAGCCTGTTTATGGCTAAAGAGAAAGAGCGAAAGGAGAGGAAGAGGCTAAAGTACAGGAAAGAAAAGAGACAGCTGGTGGATGCAGGTCCTGGAGGAGGTGGGATGCATGGGTGGTGGGATCACAGGTGGCTGGATTAGGATCAGGGTTTGAAACCTCTCTGCTTGGAACAGTGAAAAGAGGCTAAATTACAACACATGCAGATATGTTTGTAGAAGTGAGGGGGGAAGGGCAGGAAGTTAAGAGCACCCATGCTTGATATAGCCTTTGTAAAATAGGAAGTAAAGTCATCTACTGAGAAAAGGGGATATTTTAGAAAACCAGTATGGTAGAATAGAGCAGGTAATGTTGAATGAGATGAGAGTTAAAAGCAAAAAAAGGAAAGTACCATACTAGTCTAAGTGTGAGGTTATGTGGGACTTAAGTGGGGTGGCGGCAATGGGGTTGAAAAAGAAAGAAGAACATCATGCTTTTTTACCCCCTCATATTCTTCTGAGAGTTAGAAGCATTATTTTTCTATTGATGAACAAATCCCAAGTGACAATTCCCAAGCCATGGGAATTTCCATATGACATCAATATTTAAAAACATGTGGAGCAGAACAAAGCATCCTTGGAGCAACAAGACTCTCTACAGACAAATTATTTGATTACAGACATGAATTTCAATATTAACTTGCCTTACCTATTTCAATCTTTGAGCTTACTGCCTTCACACACACACACACACACACACACACACACACACTCACTCCCCAGCATATACATACACACATACATCCAAACATGTTTATATGTATACATATACAAAGAGAGTAGAATAATTGATTTGGGAAGAACTAGGGTAAACGCACAAGGGAGCCTAACCAAAGACTTTATGTAAACCAAAGATAAAGATCACAATTATGTATAATTTAACCTTTTTTTAAAACTGTAAAATATACATAACATAAACTTACATTTTAAGTATATAATTCAGTGGCATTAAGTACATTCACATTATTGTATAACCATCACTACTATCCATCTCCAGAACTTTTCATCATACCAAACTGAAACACTATATCCATTAAATAATAACTCCCCATTACCTACTCCCCACAACCCCTGGTAACCAGTATTCTACTTTCTGTCTCAGATTTTCACTAGTCTAGGTATCTCAAGTGGAATCATACAAGATCCTTTTATGTATGGCTTATTTTACTTAGTAGAATGTCTTCAAGGTTCATCTATGTTGTATCATGTGTCAAAATTTTATTTCTTTTTAAGGCTGAATAATATTCCATTCGGTATGTGTGGTGTGTGTGTGTGTGTGCGCGTGTGCACATGTGTGTGTGTGTGTGTGTGTGTGTGTGTGTGTGAGAGAGAGAGAGAGAGAGAGAGAGAGAGAGAGAGAGAGAGAGAGAGACAAGACAACATTTGTGTATCTGTTTATCCATCAAAAGACATTTAGGTCTTTTTGGCTATTATAGATAATGTTGCTATAAATATGGTATATAAATATCTGTTCTGTCCCCGCTTTCAATTATTCTGGATATATACCTAGAATTGGAATTGCTCGATCATATGATAATTCACGTTGAATTTTTTGAGGAACCACCGTACTGTTTTCTACAGCAGTTGCCCCATTTCACGTTCCCGGCAGCAATGCACAGTGTTCCAGTTTCTCCACATCCTCACCAGCACCGGTTATTTTCTGTTTGCTTTAAGAATAGCCATCCTAAGGGGTGTGAAGTGACATCTCATTGTGGGTTTGATTTGTGTTTCCCTAATGATTAGTGATGTCGAGCATCTTTTCATGTGTTTATTAGCCATTTGTACATCTTCTTAGAGGAAATGTCTATTCAAATCCTTTGCCCATTTAAAATTTGGCTTGTCTTTTTGTTGTTGAGTTGTAGGAGTTCTTTAAAAATTCAGGATATGAACCCCTTACCAGATATATGATTTGCAAATAATTATTCTCATTCTGTGTGTTACCTTTTCATTCTCTTGACAGTATCTTTTGCTGCACAAAAGTTATGAATAGTTCACTTTTAACTCCAGTTGATACAAAGTGTTGTACTAAAAAAAAGTCCTCCAAATTGAATTTGAAATAAAACTTCTAGTCACCATATATTTATTGAATATCTTCAACATACTAAATTTTTTAAAAATTTGCATTGAAAAGACACCAAATTTTTTTAAATTTTAAAATAAATATAGAGCAATAAATTTGTTCATTCATTCATTCATGCATTCAACAAGTATTTATTGAGCCCATACTTTATCCTATCTTCCTTCACATAAGCCATTGGAGTGAAGGAGCCACCCTAATGATTTCTGCCTTATTAGGGCACAGTAATTCTTTAGTCAACAGGACCCAAATTATCTGTCCCAGACTACTGAAGCCTCCAGGCTCTGGCTTCCTGAATCTTCTTATCCTGACAATAGTAACATGGTAGGCTAGAGAACATTGGCCAAGAATCAAAAGAACTGAACTGGTTTCCATCATGATAGTCATCATGATAATCCTGTACAAGGACTCTTACTGTTGCCACTCCTTTCTAGAAATACTAACACTCAACTGTCCATGAAAATAATGAAAAAATAACCTACATTTTTCACTCATGTCTGACTTAACGACATGACGATTATTTTATCCTGCACAGGTACACCACACTGGGCATGAACCATGCTCTTTATTGTCACAATATCAAAAAGTTAACCTAAAAATCAGGGTTTCCAGTTTCTCTTGAAAAAGCAGATCTGCTAAGGCCCCTGGTCTCATATGTCAAGAAATGTCTGGAGCCAAGGAAGAGTCCTCTGTGGACAGGGTGGGTGTGTTCCATAGTACCCTCTACTTTCTATTGCTTAATGTATATTTTTACTGAATATCCATTTGTCCATTTATTTATCCATTCTTGGCAAGTCATTGCATTAAGCATTATGGATTATTAAACATTATCTCTGAACAATCTGCTCCAGGCTTTTTGGGAAAAAGACAAAGTAGAAAACGGACCTGGCTGACCCTGGTCAGGAAAACAACTGGCTATAAATTTAGTCTTTCTTAACAGAGTGACAAGCAGTTCAAACTGAACCATTAGGCTCTACCTTGTTGAGCACTGATCGCTAAGTTGGGATAGGAATACTAAGAGACAGAAAGATACAGTGTCATGATTTCTATGAAATTCTCACATTTGGAATAGCCTTCCTAGATAGGTGGATGCACGGGTCCAGTTTTCAGAGAGAGAGCTGGCAAGTAAAGATATTAAGTTAGGATTTTAAGCCAACAGGAGGTGGTGGTGGTAATACAATCACCGAGCAGTCTGAAACCACTGCTGGTTTGCAACTTTGGTAAAGATTAAGCCAAGGAACTGAGCAGAGTTGAGCCTGCAAACTGAAGGCCCTCAGCTCTTACACCTGAGCAAGGTAAGAGCAAGGCATAACTGACACAGTAGACTCATATATGAACTACTAAGAGGCAGAGAGGAGAGAGTTTCCCCTATCCTGGGGGCATCAAGAGATTTTTTAGAGGAGACATTTTAAGCAGATCTTCAAGGATTAAGTCAGAGTTTTATACATGAAGACAAGGCTAAAAGAACACTCAGCCAATCAACATGCATTAAACATCAACAAAGAGCAATATGCTGGTTACATAAAGATGAATAAATTAGGGGCCTTGCTCAGACTATGGAATTAACATTGTCTAGTGGGAAGAAAAAATATAAAAAAATCATTAGAATAAATTGAAATTAGTGCAATAATGTATTAATATAATATAAGGTGACAACATATGAGCAAGAGCAATGAATTATTTTAGAAGGAGTAAGGGCAGGTTCACAGAGGGCTGGGGTTTAAGCTGGGTCTTGACGGATGCAGAGATCACCAGACAGATTGTGAGGGCATTTCAAACAGAAAATGGCATGTGCTAGTGCATCAAACCTTGAAAGTGCATTTCAGAGAGCTGCAAATAATTCACCACTAATGAAGTACAAGATAAGTAAAAAGCAGTGCAGATAAAGCTTCAGAAGGCTGGGAGCTGAAGAACCAGGGCTGGTTCTTCTGCTATGCTGGAATGGAAGGTACACGAGAAAGACTGGTATTGCTGAGTCTCTAAAGATACTATAGAACAGATGGTGAAGGCCAATATACTTAAGGAGCCGTAATTTTTAACCTTTATAGAGGATATAATCCCCTTTAAGAGTAGATCATTTTTGAAGACACACCCCCAGAAATTTCTGGAGGATCACAGATATCCTGAAGTCCACACCTTGCTCTCCCAGGAGTTCTCAGGTCTCAGTGAAGAACCTTTGCTTTAATGCAGTGTTTCAAAACCTCATAAGTAGAGGCTCGAATAAAAAATGGTAATATTTGAATAGTACCCTGGAGTCACCTGAAGAAGGAGCCTAAGTTAGAGGCAGTGAACTGAGATACTGACTACTTCTTCACACCCAGGTACCCTGAAGGCTGTAGTCACACCGGTAACCCATTCTGGTGAGGCATGAACCATCAAAGGTTTGGGAACAAAAGAGTGAAATTATCAGTGCTGCATTTAAAAAGATCTCTCTAGCAGCAATGTAGAGAGTAGACAGACAACAACCAGATCAGTTAGAAGGTTTCCTAGAAGAGCAGAGGGAAAGGGCTATGAAGGCTTGTCATACGGCATTGGTAGTGAGGGGAGACAAGAGGGGACTCTAGAGACTTTTCAAGAGTGAACCAAAACATCCTGGTGCCAGTGATAGTTTCAGAATTTCCATACATCACGAGATTAAGGTATCCATTTGGGTTAAAAAAAAAAAAAAAAGGAGTAGGGCTTTTAGAGGATCTCCAAATATGTTTGTGTCGATTGTTCACTGCACAAGTGAAGTCTTATCAGTGTGTACAAAATGACTGACAAAATAACTTACCTGAAGCTCAGGTTGTTTTAAAAACTCAAATATAAACATGATAAAAGTCAGTTAAGTCTTCTATTAACTTAGATGCTTCAGAAGATTTTAGCCCAACCTGCGAAAGGCCACCTGAGGAGCAAGGATGTTGCTTAGAATGGTGTTGCAAACGTATTAAAAAGTTCAATAAATAGATTTCCATTTTAGGTATTTGATGTCTTATATGTCTCTATAAACACTGGTTTAAGAATGTAAGAGTTTTTCTTCCTCCCTCCGTCATCATATTTTAGCTTTATCTGATCAAAAGGGTGGGGTTCAAGATCCACAATAACCACTAAGCCACCTGAGAAGGAGCAGCATGGTGTGTGAAAGTCATTAAAATTTGCAGTAGTAGTTTGAATAAATCAAGCAAGCTATGTTCTGTGCTCTTGCACTTGATGCTGTGAACATTAATAATCTAATTAAAAGCATGCCCACAACGTTCCTTTCCTGCATTATTTTTATTTGTCACCATGGAGGTAGCATTGGTGTGATTTTTTTCTAAATTAAACTGTTGAGGGGATTTCCTACCTCTTTCCTCTTTCACTCTCTAAAACAGAGGGGGTTTTTTTTCATAAATGATTACAGAGGTACCTTGAATTTTAAGCTAAATTTTTTTCTGTACTGGAATCAAAATGTGGTCAGATTTCTTTGAACTCTGGCAGCTGAGAACTCAGAGGACCCTCAAAGGAGCAGACTGCAGCCGCGGAGGAAAGAGACTGACCACACAGCGCCACGACCCTGCCATGCTCTTATCTGTCCTGGGCAGCTGCTGTACGTTTTGTGCACAATTCATTTAAGACTATAAAAAACACATTGAAGTCAGATGCAAGGGAAGGTAAAATGGACCACGTCAACAAAGAGAATGGGTTTGATCTATTGCATATCTCACTAAGAGTGAAAAAACAAGGTGGTTCAGAGAGATTCCCACCCCACTTTACTGCAGGAAGGAAGCCTGACCCTCAGAGACCCACAGAGGAAAGCAACACTGATGGCCTCTTCACAAAAATGTCACACACACGGAGAGAAAGTGGGTTTGCTATTTATACAGTGCATGCGACACTTTCTCCTCTTGTAAACACTGTTGTGAAAATGAGCTTCTATGCCAGGCTAATTGTGGCTGCTCTACCTGCGATTCCAGAATCAGAGGAGAGGGGACTCCAGAACAAAGGGAAGTGACATTGTGCTTCGCCAGCCAAGGCCAGTGTCCAGAACATCTGTAACCATATTCCCCAGAAGCCCATGTCCTCTCAAAAAAGGGTCCTGAAAAATCTATTGCTTTTAAAAATCAAATGTTGATCTAATTATCACTTCCACCTCTGGATTTTCCAAATTGCAACATTATGCCATGGTGGAAAACAAATTTTATTAAAGTATCTAAACTCTTAATTCTCAAATAATTTCATCCAGACCTCAGGATGGGATTAATTTCCATCACAAACCCTTCGCATTGGTAACACAATAAATTTTCTATATCGATTCTCTCAGAAACAGTTAGATATTAGACCTACATTCATGAATAGGGAGTATAAAGCTGGTAATGGTACAAATTGTCAATGTATTATAACCAAATCATAATTTCATTGCAGTAAAAACTCAAGCTCAGTCTCTCTATTTTCTGGTCCTATTTATAGCATAATCTGAAATCAGATCAGGTATCATAACCAGTAATACAAATAAAAATCTAATTTTTTTTTAAAAAAGAGTAGATTTTATTTCCTTACATTGTACACATTTAAATTCTTCATATTAGAGCTTTAAACATTAAAATATTGAAAACAATATTAGAAGCATAATTTTTTATTTTAAAATAAAGACCTAGAAATATAGTTTGTGATATGTGTAATAAAAGAGAATTATCTATTGCATGTTTCATCCAGAAAGTCAGGATATTTTACTTTTGTTTTGATATGATAAATAAGATCCTTGATTAACCTTGGTTAAAATTACCATGTGTTAGGTATAAAACTGTGGAGAGAGTTAGGAAGAAGATGACCAAGAGAGAATCTAGACTGTTAGTATGGACTGGGATGATTCTGATATTTAAAATCTGCAAGTAAATCAAAGCTTTAATTTTGATGACGTCAATTTTCTTTCTCAATATAGCTAAATTCATAGTTTAAAACATATAGCAATAAAAATATATATGTTAAGTTTTGGTAGAAACTTTTAAAAATGTAATATGTGTTTTTTACCAGTATATTTGGGAAATAGGTTCTCATTGAATTAATTTTATAGTTTAATAAAAATAATTTAAACTTTTTATTTTAACCTATGTAGTGGAAAATCTGGTTAAAATATATGCATCTACTACCTTCCCTTAGTAGGAAAAATATGACAAACACAAGTAAATAAATATGAATCTTAGAATGCTGAGGGTTTTACTGTCCCCTTCATTAATTCACTCATTCAGCAAATATTTACTGAACATCTGCTCTGTGCCAGTTACTGTTCTGGACAGAAGCTCCACTGAATGGTCTTTATGCATGTTACAGAAGAATAGACAAAAGGGCTCAATGTGTAGAGGTTCCAAGTTTTCCCTTGGAAACTTCTCATAAAATTCCTATCAGTTTATTTTGGGAAGTATGGCTATTTTGCCTAAAAGTTTATAATGTCTTTATCTTGCATGCTCTTAAAATAAAATATGTGTAATTAAAGTTTCTAGTTAATCACACTTTTACTGCAGTGCAAGATAGTTCTGTAAGCAAGTACTATGGTGTCGTGGGAACCAGAGATAGTTGACTTGTGTATGACTGGCAGAAACCCACTGTGTAACCGGCAGTCTTTCTTCACTGTCTACATGAAAAGGCCATCTCCTGATGGAAAGAACAGGCAGGCACTGTGACACGGAAAGAGCACAGTCTCAGGAGTCAGACAAACCTGACCATCTGAGTTGGTCCCTTTAGTCTTCATGCCCTTATCTAGAAAATGGAATAATGTCCAGCCTAATGTTATTCTGAAAATTCAAGAGGATAATTCATTCAACAAATATTCACCAAGTGCTTTATCTTGAGAGGGATAGTGGAAGATCACTATAGGATCTTAAACAGAAGAAGTAACACAAGTAAATTTGAGCTTTGGAAATATTGCACTGAGGAAGATATTCAGTCTTCTTTGTGTATTATGTACTCTCTCATTGTTCTTTTAGCCCTAAAAATTCACTAAAAAAAAAAAAAAAAAAAGCTTGAAGGGAGGGAAACCAGTTAAGTACCTAATATAATTCATAAGCAAGTATATCCTTCATCAATGTTGAGGTAGTAAAGATAAAAAGAAGAAAATGGATTTGAGAATATCAGGAAATTTAAAAAGTAGTATTGCTAGAAGAGAACGACAGCCTTCATGTAGATAGTAAGAGTGGAAAGAACAGCTAGGTCTCTTACTTGGGTATCTGAGTGACAGTGGCCATTCACTGGGAGAGAGGCGATTGAAAAGCGGCACGTTTTGTGGGAAAGATGACAAATCCTGTTCTAGGTTGGTAGCATCTGAGGTGCCTGTGGGATAGCCAACTAGTGATTTACACCACGCGGTTACAAATACAAGTCTGGAGATGATGCAGGGAAACATGACAGAACAGAAGCTCAAGAACTGATGGCCACTACTGCACAGATCTCCTAGATGGCTAAACATATCTCTGCTTCCCAGTCCGTCTGAAGACGTCCACAGCTCAGGGGCCACGAGTCATTCATTACAGTGCAGTATAAGCATTCATCATTTGGAATTGCTTCACAAGTAATAGTGCTCCATGAAGGACCTATCCAGATTCTGCCTCAACTTCTTAGTTTTCCAAATGCTGTTTAAGAAAAGTAACTCTACTGTTTCATTTTTCATGGCCTGTATACTAGTTTTGCAACTGTGATTTCTTAAAACTTCAAATTTTTCACCTCTTACTTGTCAGAATGACTATTATCAATAAACTAAAAAACAAGTATTTGTGAGGATGTGAAGAAAAGGGAACCCTCATGCACTGTTGTTGGGAATGCAAACTGGTGCAGTCACTATGGAATATAGTTAGAAGGTTCCTCAAAAAATTAAAAATAGAACTACCATGTGATTTAGTAATTATACTTCTGGGTATTTAATTGAAGAAAGCCAAAACACTAACTAGAAAAGGTATATGCATCCTATGTTCATTGCAGATTATTTACAATAGCAAAGGATGAAAGCATTGATAGATGAATAGATAAAGAGGTGGAATGTATATTCAATGGAATATTACTCAGCCATCAAAACGAACGAAATCTTGCCATTTGCAACACCATGGATGGACCTAGAGGGTACTATGGCAAGTCAAATAAGTCAGACAAAGAAAGATAAACACCATATGATTTCACTTATATATGGATCTTAAAAAAAAACAAAATAAATGAATGAACAAAACAGAAACAAACTCATAGATACAGAGAACAAATTAACCGTTGTCAAATGGAAAGAGTGTTGCTGGGGATGAGTGAAAAAGTTGAAACAATTAAGAAATATCAATTGGCAGTTACAAAATAGTCATGAGGATGTAAAGTACAGCTTAGGAAATACAGATAATAATATTGTAATAACTATTTATGATGTCAGATGGGTACTAGACTATTGTAAGGTATATAAACATCTTATCACTATGTTGCACACCTGACACTAACATAATATTAAATGTCAACTGTAATTAAAAAAGAATTTTAATTAATAAAAAAAGAACTTCAAACTTTTGAATCTCTTTTTCAATATGCTTAATATACATATGTACTCTCCCTCATTTTTGTTTCCCATGCAGCTATTGAGTGTAATATGTCAGGAGTCACAGAGATACACTTCATAACTGGGGAAAAGCACTCAAGCCAGAGAATACACAAGCAGCCCCGAAATAAAACATGCTTGGAGCATTTAAGACCAATGTGGAGTGATGGGACAGCGGTATGAGACGATGCTGGGGAGACAAGCAGGAGTCAGATCACACAGAGAATGTGCAAAGATCCAGAGTTATGTAAGTATGTCACTTGTTCAGGGAATTGATATGTCAGCAATTTAGAGATGAAGCTGCAGAATTATTTGCTGAAGGGAGAGGTTCAAATATAAAGGGCCTTAAAACCAGATGAGGAAGAGTGGATTTTATCATGACAGCAATGAGAAATTATTGAAGAGTTTTGCAAGAGGGAGGTTTGCAGTTTAAAAAGATCTCTTTAGTTACCACATGAAGAATGGACTGGATCAGGCAAGAATGGTGGCAGCGGTTACAAAATTGCAAGTGAGATATAATGGTGGCCTAATCTGTGCCAGGAAAGCTGAGACAGAGAAAAGCAAATACATTTGAGAAATACTGAAGAGGAATAATTTGCAGACCGGTGAATACCTGGATGTGGAGAGTCAAGAAGAAGAAGAGTAAAGCATGACTGTCACCTTGGTTGCTAGGGCGGATGACAAATGGTGGCACCATTCTACTCTGTCACTTGTTCTTCTATAGAAGTTTCCTCTGCCTGTGGTTACCACTGTTTTATTTTCCTCTGCAGTGGCCACAATAAAAATGCTTCTTTGTTACTGATTGGTTGATAATAAGCTAATGTTGAAGAAAATGCAATGCTTATGTTGCTGCTACTTCTCCCACTGGTGAAAGAAATTTGACCTTAACAAGTCAGTGGAAGGAAGCGAGTGAACTGCTCTGTCTGCAGGAAAACAGCTCTGGACCTCCTTGGTACCGATGGTCCCTGGGTTGTCTCATTTTTAAGGAAATAGCACCAAAGAAGACCAAACTTTACTCAATGTAAGTTCCTTCCTTCTGCCAAAGGATCATATATAGATTTACAATTTCTTTAAAGTGACCATAAAATATATTCCTTTTATCATACAACTGTAAAACACTACAAACTGAGTTACTGTGTAGAGAGCAAAACCTGTACTCGCTACTTCTCAGATCTGATTTATTGAAATCTAAGTGTTTCTAATTCCTCACACACTGACCACTAGCATGAGCTAGTCAATACCACAGCAGGTATTGAAAACCTATTGCGGCTTACCACAACACCTTGAAGTGTTTTCTTTTTCTATTATTATACTAAAACCTATCATCTGTTATGTTTAGAACTGCCTTTTTTAAAAAATGTAAAATACTTTTAAATTCAGTTACCTTGAAGCTCTTGCTTTTAGTGTGTTAGTAATTCTGCTTCAGACAAGATGTACTTCATTTGAAAAGAAAAAGGTAAAGGAAATTCCAATAATTCATTTCTCTAAAACCATTTTAAGAAGAAATAGTCACTTTTTTTTCCCCCTGAGAATTCACAACCATTTTTAGTATGTGCTATAAAGAAAATGTGCATAGTTTAAGAAAACACAGTGTTTTAGGCTATATCTGTTAATAAGTGATAGTCTTTAAAAATTTTTAGTGAGAAAGAAAAATTAGAAAATTCCATTGTCCTTAGAATATTTTGTCACAAAGAAATAACTGATAGTCAAAATGATTTCCCACGTTTTAATCTTTATCATTAGCGTGTATGTTAAAGTACATTATAGTAAAAATTACCCTTTTACTAGAGTACTTTCTTTATAACCTTTGATTCGTGTGAGGCAGCAGAGCTTAGATATCTATCTGCCTGTTCAAAACACGGTATACGGTGTCCCTTGCACCGAAAAGGTTTAACTAGGTGTCCTTCATAACACTCTGCAATCACAAGATTATAAGGTTTTCATATATTATCTCATTTCTTCTCTTAACATTCCTCTGAAGTGGAGGAGCGAGTACACTTACTCTCATCTTACAGCTGTAGAAAAGAGTCATAATTTTCCCCAAATCATGTACTATCCCCTGTAGAAATGGGCCCTAAACCTCAGTTTTCTGACTTTCCTTCTAGAAAAACCAAAGTAGCTTATGAACAAGTTACCTTCCAATTTTTCTGAATGTTCTTGGTAGACCTCGCGCTTCCTAAATTCTTGGGTTGTAACACTACTAGTTCTATAATATGCTGATAGAGGTATGAAGTTGAGCTAATCATCTTACTTTAGATGAATCATCAAAGCAAGCTAATGGAAATATATAGAAAAAAGTAAATTTTAATCTTCAGCTTAAAATCTGCATGGTTAACCATTGCAAGTAAATGATTTATCACATTTGTTTGGGATCATTGGTTTAAATCCTTTTGACAGTTAACACCGTACATCCCTTCAATAAAATAATTTTAAACTATACTTATAACTTAAAAGGTAACTAAAATGACCTTGAGAATGACAACTTGATATGAGGTAGCAGTAGATAGAGTAACAAATTACAAAGCTCTAAAACAATGATAACACAGGGAAAGCCAGACATAAAAATTCAAATGATAAATCTAGGTTTTTCCATTCCCAAGTTCATAATAACAAAAAAAGAAAAAGTAAGGAACACAGTCCAATGGTTATGATGATGATGATGACATTGGTGATACCAGTGATTGCCATTTAGTGATGATCTATCATGTGCCAAACATTGTGCTAGGTGCTTTACACATTTTATCTCAACAATCCTTTAAGGTTATATAGCTGAGGAAGCTAAAGTTAAGAGAAAATAAGTACCTGGCCTAAAGTCACAAAGTTAGTAAACAGCAGAGCCAGAATTAAAGTTGAGGATAATCAGACTCTGAAGTCTATGTTTTTTTCCTATAAAACAGAAAAAATAGAAAAATAGAAATGCGGAGAATTCAACAAAATACATATCTTGAAAGAAAATTTCATTTCTAATTGTAAGAAATTTAGTGTATCCAGATGAATATTTAATTTTAACTGTAACAAGCACAGAAAACTTGTCTCTATCATACAATTCTGCCATAGCTCTTCATGTTTCTTACTTGAACTTCATAGCAGCTCTTCCCAGTAAGTAATCTGCCCTCCAGACTAAAAGCAACAAAAAGTCACTTTTGCATCAGTAAAGGTTTCTCAACTGGAAAAAAAGAATTACCTTACACAGTATGCATGAGAGAAGATTACATATTAGCGCTCCTCATTCCTCTGTAGGAGCTAAGCTGAGCCTCATTACTGTCAAGCTGCCGAACATTTACACAAATGATAGGTTTGTTATCACTTGTTACTAGATTCAGCAAATTATATGCAAAATGTGAAAAAACATGATTAAAAAATCTTTGATCTTTTAATCAAAAGAGTAAGCAATATTAATCCATCTTGGCAAGTGTGATGCATAAACTTTGTTGTAAATACAATTTTGCATTTGAGATTACCACACTACAATCATTGTTTTCCATTAATGAAGGTTTGTTGCTATGTAATTTTGCTGTGGCTCTAAGCAATAACATCCTTTCTCAAAAATTAGTTGATTTTGTTATAAAGCTACTTTGTAAAATAATCATATTATTAATATAAAAGAATCAGTTCTTACCTAATTCCTTAATAATTATTTTTATAAAATATAAATTTTCCCATAATGCTATTTGATTCTGTAAAGCTCACAGACAAAAATATTACTGAGAACTATGTAAATGGGAAGAGTGAACAACCTTCAAATGGAATAAGAAGTAACCTTCAAATTCAAAAGCCCTCTATATTTCTGCTAGTATCAGTTTTATGAAGGCAAATAAGAAAAAATCTCCCAAATCTTGGTGCTGTCCCACTCTAATAATGGGGATAGATGTGTGCATAATTATAATATAAAAAAGGATGCACATTAATATTTCATCAAAAGAAGTGGTATGCTAATTATTCCTAGAAGGACACTGGAATACTTCACAGAAACGAGATCCTATGAAATAATCTTTGATGAATGAACAGAATCAGGAAATAGTGGAAGAAAGGAGAGGGGTTGAGTAGGATATAAGAGTCATAGTCTTGAATGCAAGGCTAAATGGTGAATCTTTATTCTGTAATAAATAGAAAGCTACAGGGTTGTGAGCTCAAACGTAATATGATCAGAGCATGAGAAGTACTCTTAGGATAAAGTGAAGGGGATTAGGAGAAAATTAAGGGCTGTAAAACCAGTGGTGAAATTACTACAGTGATTAGTAATAGAGATTTGTCTGTTTGTCCCCTGACGGACTTGTCATGGTCTCCACCAGGCCAGACATAGGTTTTCCACAACTTTATACTCCCCAAACCACCCATATTTAACAAGTGCTGATGAACACATGAATGAGAGGGAATGAGCACTTGTAAATATGCTAATGATGGTGGGGAAAAAAAGAAATGAAAGAGAAACACTATAATTGAGGATGTATCATTGGAAAGAGATGTTAACTGGTTGGATGTAGATGCTAAGGCAGACAAAGAAATAAAATTGTTACTCAATTTACCCCCCCCAATAAAAATTTACTGAGCACTTTCTATGTGCCAGAAGTTGGTAGACATTAAATATACAAATGTGAATTAATATATGGTCCTTACTATCAAAAAATTAGAGGAAACACTTAAGTAAATAGGTAAATAATAATATAGATAAATAAGATAATATGCAATAATATTGTGTATATGTACATACATATACAATAATGTTGTACAAAGTTCATAAACAGTAAAGAATGGAGGGAAGATTCAAGTGAGCAAATGACGGCTGAGTAGGGCTTTGAAGAATAAATAGGAACTTTCAAGTAAGGAAGTGCAAGAGGCCATTTCACACAGAGGAATTAACTTCTCTGTTGTATGTGTTGGTTATTTACTGTAAATGGATAAATTGCAAGAGAGAGCTGGGAACTAATGGGAAATGAGATTGGAGAGCTGGGTGGGAACAAAAAAGTCCGCATTGCAAGCGAATTTGCAAGCTAAGGAGAACCGAACTTTACTCTTTGCATGAATGGGAGTCAGTGAAAGTTTTTAAGCTGCATAGCAGCTGGTAGGTAGATCACCCTTTAGCAAAGGGCAGATGAGATGCATGTTGATAAAAGCTTGGCGAATAGATGGGTCTGAAGAGAAGAGATGGAAGTGAGGAGGGTATGGGAATGGGAATGGTAAAGAGACTTTTGCAATGGGTCAGATGAAAGATAATGAAATCCTACTAAGACAATGATAGAGAGGGAAAAAAACAATAAAAACAAGATATATTTAATTGATAAAATGGGACAAACTTAGTAACATGGGATGAGAAACAGCCAACTTTCCTTTCTGTTGAATTAGTTTGAGAGTTGTTCCAGCAAATAAAAAATTCAATATGATATAAGCAAAGCTTGAAGCATCTGTGGCAAACCCAGTGTCTCTATAGGCTTGTAACAAACAATGAAATTTTTGTGACTTAGGGGAAATGTTAGCACTAATATTCAAGTTGCACATGCGAAAGGATGGTGACACTATTAACGAAGATATAAATTACAGTTTAGAGACAATGCAACAGTTTAGAATAAAATGATTATTCAGGGCTTTTGTTTGTTGAGTTTGGTTAGCTGGTGGGATAACCATGTGGATATGTCCATAAGGAGTTTAGTTAGAAGTATGGTATCTCCACCCCATGAAAAACAATACAGACTTTTAAAGGATTCCATAGCTCCAGATATACACATCAGTTAAGAAAGATAGTCATGATTCATTACAAAGGAAAAATATAAGTTTTATAACAATATTTACTAACATCCCACTTTTGTGACAAAATAAACATGTAAATACATATATGTATGAATATCTTATGTATGTGTGTATATATATATATATATATATATATATACACACATTCACACAAATACATACATATAAATACAGAGAAAAAATATGAGAGGAAGGGAATACAGTTAATCTTTTACTGGATAGCCCACTGTATTCTTTGTATTATTACAATGGACATTTATTCCTTTTTGTTTTTCTAAACTTGTTTCTAGGGTTTAAAAAAAAGCTGTGGAAAAAAATAAGATTGTCAAGTGAAAATATAGAGGAAAGAAGAGAGGGCCAACGACAGGAACCTGAGAAATTTGTGTTCAAAGTACAAATTTAATTTGAGTCAGATAGAAAGTGGAAAAAGAGGACCAAAAGGTACCTGAGGGTTAACAGTCAAAAGAAGGGTGCTTAGATGGTTGGTGTTAAAGACTTCAAAAAAGGGCAGATAGAATTATGTATGACCTGAACGCAGCTAAGGGGACCAGGAGACTGGCAAGCGCTGACTGAGCAGTTTATGGATGGCAAGGTCAGATTGCTTTTGGTGAGGCATGAGATTAAAATGAGGACATGGAGGCAGCAACATGGTTAGTTACGAAGGACAGCGTTTCAGGCAAAAGGAAACTTGAACATGCTTGTAATCTAAGGCTGGAGGGCTTGTGTCCTGCTAAAGGTTGCAAACACAAAAGGGAAAGGGAGTAACGGTGCTATTTCATCTGATTTAATTAAATTTCTTTTTTAAAGGAATTAATACTGTCTACACTTTTATATTTGACTTCAAAAGCAAGTATGCATTGTTCACATTTACATTTGATTACAAAGAATCACATTGGGGGGGCTTTACAACTAATTTTTAATTTTTAACTTAGACATTTTTCAGACAAAAACAAGCACCGGAAAGAAGTGGCTGGGCAGGCTGTCTGTGGTGAGACTCACACTGCTGGCCCAGACAGCTAGAGTAGATGTTGTTTTGATTCTTATGAAATGCCATCTTCTAACGCTGGATTAAACAACCTTAATCGTTCAAAGTGACAGTAAGCGTTAGAATAAACCACAGCTATCCGCTGGCAGTAAAATGACTCCACCCAAAGGTTGGTTCTAAAATACACTTGTGAACGCTGCTACTGTGTATATCAAAGACTATTTTTCTGCAAGTGTTCACATCTTGACTTCATATACACCAACACACACACACACACACACACACACACACACACACACACACGAATAATGAAAACAGCCATATAAACATATATTTGGTCATTCCTTTGGGGATTCTGCAAGACAAATTTTAGTCCTTAGTTGGTTTCCTTCCTTATCATCCATCAGAACACTTTTCAACATTGGCATGTGGTTAGAAAATGCATGCTAATTTTAAATTTTAAATGTTGACAGCCTAAAAAGGGAAAACCTATAGGGTATATCTCCTAGGGGAGATGGTAGAGCAGAAAAGCAAAAATTCATCCTATATCTACCTATACATGATTTTAAGATTATATATGAAAAAATTTAGATTATTTACCACTTGAGATTAAACACAGTGCTGGTTGAAGTTTGACTATATTTAACACAAAGTTATTCTATCAAATTTCCTCCCCAAAATATGTCAATCATTTTTTCACAACCTTGAATTACAAAACTTTATAGAAAGTACAAGCTGCTGCCACAGCTCTTTTGGTATGCATTTAACTCTAAGGAGATGTCCCTCTAAAACAAAGACTGTCTAGGTCCCTGATGAACATCTTTTGTGGTAGTTTCACATATGGTTGGAGTTTAGAGCATATAACTGTATAAAGAAATAAGCTTGGAAAAGATAGAGTGGGGCAAGTTATGGAAAGTCTTGCATGAAATATCTAACATCTTGGGGTTTTGTCAGGCATTAGATGTCAGCTGTAGGACTGCACACCCTCTTCTCTGTTACTATTGAACCTGTGCCTATTTCCAGTGATACAATTATTTTATTATTTTATAATTATTGTTCATGAAACTATCTCTCTTTCCCAGATTATGAGCAATCTGAAGAGCAGGTAAAATGTCTTTATTCTAAAATCCTTTCATTCCAGAGCCTAGCATAGTGATGGAGCTTACTAAGTGCCTAAAGGAATAAGTTGATGGAGGAACACATGCATGTGTGCACATATGTAGCACATATATCCAAGGCTATGAAAAGTGGCTTTAAAATAAAGAGATGTTTCCAGATAAAATTGTCCGGGAGGTACTCTGAACTCTCTCCCATGATTCTTTTTCTTTTTTTCTTTGAAATTAGGTTGATACTCATTTTTGCATTGCCTAAAATAACCCTCTCTATCTTTAGGCCTGACCCTAAAAGCAATGTGGACTATGAGGGCCAACACTGATGGATGGCCCACAGGTCAAAGGCTGATGAAGGGGCATGGTCACTTGGAATCGCAGGGAGATGACAGGACAAACTCTGTGTAGGAAGAAACACTGAGGTTCACACCTGAATGGACTGAAGCCATTGTTAGGACTTTGAGGCAAGTCCTGGGCTAGAAATGGAAGCTGAAAGCAGTTTGAGTTCTAGGCAAACACAATAAAAGTTGGGGACGGTCAGAGATAAGAGGATCCATTACTTGGGATGTGATGAAGGCTGCTTTCTTGAAGTTCCTCCTTTTTGCATACAGCATGTAGCTTGGGTAACAGGCATGTCAAAGTAAGGATGCATAGGCTGTCTCTCAGCTTGGTCTCTGGAGTTTCCTATGGTCTAAACTTCATCTCTCGGTTTCACTGAGTGAAGTGTGCTTCATTCATTTATTAAACAGACATGTGTTGTTGCCTATGGTGTATCAGGCACTAAATGAACACAGTAAGTGAGAAACACAACTGAATGAGCCACAGTCCTCTGCACTCAAGGAGCCCCCAGTTCAAGAAGAAAAGGACATATGAACAAAGAATGGGAGCAGGTGAACAGCCTACGGAAGTTCAGAGGAAATGTCTGACTCTGCCTGGGGATGGTGGTGGTTGGGATGGGAAGGTCTCCAGGGAAAGTTCAATAAAACAGTCTGGAAAGCTGTAGTAGAAGTTTCACAGGCAAATTAGGAGAAGACTGATCGAAACAAGTAGAAAGATCAACCAATTAACAATTAGCATATTAAAATCTGAGTACATAAAAAAGTAGGATATATTCAGAATTCAGTGCAGGTAGGATGGGAAGAAGTGATGGGATATATGGCTGGAATTGTACCCAAGGGCCTAAAATTGATAGTCCACGAACCCTACTACATAAAGCAAAACTGGAAGATAAGTTAGGTGATGAGAGACACAGACATTATGAATCTGAACCAAGACAGTGGTAATGGAGAGAAAGGCCTACATTTGAAAAGCAATTTGGAGGAAGAATTGACAGAGTTTTATGATCTGGATGCATGTGTAGGGTGAAGTATGAAACAGTCATTACAAGTCCTGGGTCTCTGGACTGGGTGGCTACACTGAATAGCAGTGCACCTGTCAAGAATGAGAAAACAGAAGAAGCAGGTGTGGAAGAGATGAGTTCGTTCTGGGACATTTTGAGCTTAAGTTCAAATTCAGCATGTCCAAAATTAAACTCATGAGCATGGAAAACCATATGAAGAGGCCAAGAGATAGCTGAAAATATGTTTGGGTCAGGAACTGGCTAAAATATAACCCCCTACTTCTGCCCAAGAGTCTGACAAGCCCATGTCACACATGACTTACAAATGTTCATCATATATTTCGCTCTTCAATGAGAATATGCACTTTTGTCTTCTTGTTTAATACCTAAGTCAAAATAAGAGTGTTTGGTTAGAAAAAGGGAAAAGTCCATTCTGCTGTTCTAATCCCTATGTTTGGATAAAATCCAATTTTGTGCCCAGCAGAAAATTCTAAAACCAAAACATAAGAAAAGGTGAAGACATACATATCCGCTTTTCCTTGTATAACTATAAATGACATTCTTTGGGGCTTCCCAGCATTCATATTGTCAGCTTCCGTCTGAGGAATATGCTGTGTTAGTGTGAGAATTAAGATTTGGGCAGTCTAGCACATGAGCTAGGTTAATCAAATGCTTTCTCATGGGATTTTGTATTTCATGAGCAATGCAGGGACAGGGGGACCGTGGCAGTATTGTGGTGGCACCACGATCAAACCGTCCAGTTGTGAAGCAGGAACTGTGGGGCTGCTTCTGGTTGGGCTTTTTTTTTTTTTTTTTTAACTCCAGTGACCCTTTGATTCCTGTCTATTTCCAAGCTTCCTGTCTGCCCGTCTCCTGTTGGTTCTGTGAGCCTGCTGTCCTCTCAATAAATTCTCTTTGCTTCAATTAGCCAGTTAGTTTCTGCTACTTTTGATAAGAAACCTGGCTGAATAACAGAATAAATGAAGTCATTCAACCAAAAAGAAAATACTGAATATTTATTTCCTAACTAAATTTTTAATTGAAATAATGATTACTACTAAAGTCACTGAATGTAGCCCAGAACTGGAAAAGATCTCAATAGTGAGTTATTTTGAAAAGAGAAATTTATAAGTTTCTTATCTTTAATTCACAGGTAGACAACATTCCTTCCTATCTGTGTGGGTATATGATCTTTACAGTAAATTGAGCATAGGTAGGATTTTTCTAACAAAACTTAAGTTGACTGAGGAGTAATTTTGGTAGTTGTTTTTTTCTTTTTCATTTAGTTTTAAGTTGTAAAAAACTTTTCTGTAGGTATTTGAATAGGAAAGAATGTTATTCTTATTAATTCGGTAACATTTATTAAGTGGTTACTGTGTGCAAAGCAACGTGCTAGATGTTGAAAGGGTATTCTCTTTCATCATTTTGTATTTTAAAACCTTTAGCATATTGATGCTGGTATAATATTTTTCTGTCCTTATGGGGTTTACATTCTAGTGAGAGAGATGGGGGGAAAAGATAAAGATAACAGTAAGTTGTCATCTGCACTTTGAAACACAGAGACTAGGAGCTGAGATGGTGACCAACAGTGAGACCTACCTTAGATACAGTGGCCAGGGAAAGGCTCCCCAAGGATGTGACTCACGTGCTAAGACTTAGGGGATGGGAAGAGGCTGCAACACACAGAGTACGGGGAAGCTCGCCCTGGTTTCATCAATTACAAATTGTCGGACTTTGAGCAATTTATTTAACCTCTTTGTTTCCATGCGTGTGCATGTATGGAGGGTACTTAGAACAGTGCCCGGCACATAGCAAGAGAAAAATAAATACGAGCTATTATCACTATTCCAAAAAGAGAGACTGGCATATGCCAAAGCCTGAGGCAGGAACGATTTTCGGCAAATTAATTAAACTGAAATAAGACTGGTGCGGCTAGAGCAGAGTGGACGAAGGGGCGAGGTGCACAAGGTGAAGATGGAAACACAGACGCGGTCAGATCGTGCGGGGCCTTGCGGGTCACGGCAAAGAGCCTGGATTTTTTTTTTTTCCATAGCAAAAAGGAAGCCATTGAAGAATTTAAGAAGGTTGCTGTTACCGGATTTATGATTTAATATTATCGCTTCATCTGCTATGTGGAGAATAGACTGGAGGGGAGCGAAGGTGAAAACAGCGAATAGCTGGAGCGTGATGTACAGCCGTCAGGGTGGCAGAGGAGGAAGGCTCGGGCTGAGGTGGAAGGACTGTGGAAGAAGAGAGTGGTTTCAAGATGTCTTTTGGAGACGGACTTGGCAGTGTGTGTGACTTAACTGAGTTAGGGGAAAAGAGAAAAAAAGGAGGAGGATCGAGGCAGGACTGCCACACGGCTGCAGAGCCCCTAGCGGACGAGAGTGTGCGGGAGCCGAGACCCAGCGCCCACTGGGCTCGGACCCTGCCCCGCAGTGTGGGGCTACTTGCACTGGCAGAGTGCCTTCTTCTGATTTCTGCAAAGGCGGTACAGGGACTAGAGGCAGCCCCGCCCTTTAGTTCTGGCCTGGACAATCAGGTAAATGGTGTTGCCACTGGCAGAATTGGGGCTACTAGGATGGAGGTGAGACAGGTTTTAGAGGGGAAAAGGTCAAGAGTTTGAGCCCTGTTCAGGTTGAGATGACTCCGAGATACCTAAGCAGAGATTTCAGATTAGTAGTTTGTTGCTTAATAGTGACCTATTCTTTAGCCTTGTTATTTCCCATACTTTATCGGTAAGTGCTTTTGAAATTTTACTCCAGATAATCACTACTCACAAATATCGGCAATTTTCTTAATTCGTCTCCGATCTGTATGTTTGTTTGGTTTTTGCTTTACTGAACTCAGGCCTCCAGAACAAGGTTGAAGATAAAAAACGATGGTGATCATCCTTGCCTTTTTCCAGATCTCAGAGATAAAACTTGTAGTGTATTTCGCTCGAGTATATTGCTGGTTGTCCCTTTTAAGAGACCTTTCTTTGTGGGGTTTGGAATATGGATTTATTTTCTATAGTAGTTATAAGACCATTCAGATTTTTTTCCATTGTTTCTCTTCACTTATAGTAAATTATGTTTTCCTAGGAATTTCTTCATTCCATCTAAATTTTCAAATTTATTAACAAGGTTGTTCATAACAGTAATATTGATATTCTGTTATTATCTCTTTAAAATATGCATTTGTTATTTGTGTCTTCTCTTTTTTCTTCTTGAGCAGTCTAGTCATAGGCTAACCCTGAAGAACCAACTTTGGGAAATGACTGCTAATGGTATGGGGTTTTGGGGAGGGTTGATAAAAATATTCAGAATTAAATATTAGTGATGGTTGTACAACTCTGTGAATGTATCAAAAACTACTGAACTGTACATGTTAAAAGAATAATTTTTATACACGTGAATTTTATACTAGAAAGTTGTTATTTAAAATATATGTTAACAAAATAACATGACCTATACAGCCTGTATAACTATCAATAAAGTTTGTATTTGACTACATCAAGATTTCCAGTAATGCTTGTTTTAGTTTTTGTATGCTACAACATTCTTTACATCACACAGTTGTCGACAAATTAACTACATTAATAGTATTACTAGAAAGGTAAGAATCATTAATATATAATCTCTTTAAAACCATCAAATTTTAAATAACAATTAATGGTCTCCAGAGAATACTAGTACGTGCTTTATCCACAGAGATCAGATGAATCTAGGAAAAGTAGGTCACAGAACACAATCCAACTCAAACTTGGCATTAGATGATGCAATGTTTTTTTTTTCTTCACATAACCACGATGTTCAAATCATTCTAACTCTGACCTTTAAATCAGTGGGTAGTCTATTATTACTTGGTAGCTACTGAATCCAGAGTCAACATTTTGAAAGCTAAAGAATGCCCATCTTCTTTCAAAATCTTTTGGCTTACTAAAAGCTGAGCCCAGCTAAAAACTCTTGCCAGCATTTAGTTATTTCATGCTTACAAACTAAACAACAAACAGAATACAATTAGCAGAAAAAGGAAAAATAGAGAATTCTTTTCTAACATATTGGACATATTAAAAACATTAAACATACTAAAACATTTTAAAAGAAATCAATATGAAGCACATTATAGTCTTAAGAAATTATATATTAGATTTGCCTAGTTCTCAAATATGTTATTCTTTCTTTTCTATAGCTGGTAGACCAAAAAATTATTTTCAATAAAATTAGAAAATTTAAATTTTAAAAATTCAAATGATAGAATATCTGTTCAGGCTGCCAATAAGATATATTTCTTGTTCCTAAAAGATATATAATCCATAACTTGAAAAGGAAAATTTTAAATTACCTGTGGTTCTTATGCGATACATTTTGCACAAGTTTGTGTGTGTTCTTTTCTGTTTTTTTTATTTTTCTTTTTTGATAAGAATAGAGTCAAGCATAATTTCTCTTTAATAGAAACAATTATTCATTTATATTTGCAATGCATATTCATTATTTTTTAACAAATTTTCATTTTTTTCTAGGATCTTTGTCACCTCTCTATCACATCCAAAGTTTATTTCTTAACAAAACATTCTAGAAACATAAAATATCAAGAAACTGTTGGAGGTGTATATATAAGAATCTGTTTAAGAAATGCAATTTGAAGCCTTGAATCGTAACTTTAAACTAATATAACTGCTGCTTTACTGAGGAAAATGTAGTTTCTTTATAGTGATTTATTTCATGTAGTGATAAATTGCCACTTCTGGAAACTAGAGACACACGTCTAAAATGGTCTCCAAGGACCATAAGGTTCTCAGCAATTTAATACTCTTGTCTATGAGAATGAAAAGAAAGTGCAAATGACTTACTATGCAGGTGCATATCGAGGAATGGAAACCAAAGTGACAAATACAATTTGACTTTCATTAATCCATGTTCTTTAAATAATCTTTCCTGTGAAAGAGTAAAATACTGTGAGAAAATGGAAGTGTGAAAAATGGTTTATTAAATATTCATTCTTAAACCTCAAAGCATCTATGCCTTCATGGATTTAATGATGCATGAAAACTTTAAAATCATACCCCAAAGAAAATCCTTGGGCCTTGTAACAGAAAAGGGACTTACATATCTATTTTATAAAGAAGTCCTACAAATTAAATTAAATGAATTCCTAAATTAAATAAAATTAATTCCTAAAAATTAAACAGGTTGATATCAACAGAGTTGGATAGGTTGTGGAGTGTGGAGAAATGAGCTCTCTACTATATTGTTGGAGAAAGTAAAATTTATACAAACTTTTGAAGGGTGATGTAGTTTTCCTTATTAAAATCTGTTAAGTACATATCCTATTTCTTAGAAGTAATAATCCCACTTGTAGGAATCCATTCTATAGAGAGTTACAGGAGAAAGTAAAAAAAAAAAAAAGAGGCTGGACATTACAGTATTGTTAGTAACAGTAAAATTTTAGGAGCAACTTAAATATTTACTGATAAGTGAATGGCTAAATGGATGAAGGTACAGAGATATAAAACTATTGCAGCCATTTAAGAAGTTCTGATAGGGTTTCCAGTGCACTGGCAGTGCACTTTTCATAACCCAAGTAGTGGATGCTCGATATGCATATATTTATTCACATATATAATTGTATATATTTTTACATTCTTCTGAATTTTCACCAAAAAATGAAAAGTATAAGGATAAATCTTTATGAATTAGTCTAGTAAGATGTATGCGATATATGAAGAAAAAACACAGTCGACTATAAAAGACCATTCTGAATGGCATAATCCCTTTTTATGGGAAAAATGCTTTGTATGTATTTATATGGACATGTGGCTATGCTTATGTAGTGTATAAAAAAACAGGGAGGAAATGTAGCCTCTAGAGAATAGGATTATAAGGAAGCTTATGGGGGGAATAGAGTGGCATTGGAGAGATTCCATACTTTTTCAAAAATACATTTTTGTTACATAAACATGGATTAGAATGAATGTCACAAGATACATAAGTGATATCTAACAGTTCAGAGGAGGTAGAAACTATTGGGATATGAAAAAATTGTAGAAATTTTTATACCTAATGTAGAATTGAAATTGGGTCTGCAAGGGAGAATCAAGGAGTCATGAAAGAGGTTAATGTACTTTTGTTTTTAACAAATAAATATAATTATGATATCATTTTACCTACTTTTTTAGGACTGCAGAAAAATCACCATAATTATGGAAGTACATTTTGAAAAAACATCTTACACTTCTCAACAGGAAGGTTGCTAGTCTTCTTAAACTGCTCATGTGCTAATGTTTGAAAAAATTGTTCTCCTTTTTCTTTAGTCCAAGCCAGTTAAATGATAAGAATCTCTTCCTTTGCAATTTTTTATGCATTAATTACTACTAATTAATTACTGCTTCTTTGACTTTAACAAGCCCAAACAAATGCACAGATCAGTTGATTATTAGCTATCACACACAACATTATGAATAAGAAATGTAGAGGTCATTGATTGGTTAAAGGTTACTTAGCAGCCTTTGAGACTTGAACTTTCATTTCAGAACGTCACCATACTCAGGTTATCATGGCATGGAAATGTGAAAGCGAAACACTAAGGATGTGGAGCCTCAAGTGAATAGTGAGATGTGGAAAAAGATCAGGGCACTGTAGTGAGTTACACCTCCCATTCCTTAAAATGTTTATATCAGGGTAAGTCATTTAAAATATATACTTCATAACATAGAAGGGAAAAAGAAAGTTACCTACGAACTGACTATTAATGAAAATTAAAGTCAGAAACAACTTTAATGATGGAACTGCAAGGAAGCAGTTTAAGAAGATTTTTTTATAGTTGAATAATAAATTTTATTATCTTTAAAGAAGCTCCCTGGGTGTATCTATGTCTACCTAGAACTCCCCTATGAATGCTTAAATTGACAGAGATTTTTAAAGGAACTCTCGCCCTTCCTATCACACGGCAGGGAAAGAGTGGGTGCATGCCATATTGTGGGAAGGAAAGGGTAGGACAGGGCAGTAGCTAGGTGCCAACAGACAGAACTTGTCCAAAAATAAATGCCTGGAAGAAGTCCAAACTTTCAGTCATCAACATGCAGCCCCTATGCCACACAAGCAAAAAGGAACAAAATACACAATAAGAAAGCAGACAAATTGAAAAGAAAGCCCCAAAAGGTTTCTTTTTAAAGTGAGTGGAAGAAAAGTTCAAGGTCAGCATATCTTTGTATATAGATTGTCCTTCCAACCATCTAATTCTACAGCAAAAGCAACATGGAGGAGTAACCTACACAATCACACAGGAAGGGGAGGAAAACATTCTTTACTAAGGCTGTACATATTTGGGTTCCTCAGGAAAATGAATAATACTGAAATTTGAGTGCACTGAGGCATGAACCCAAATGCAAATTACACACTAAAATTCTCAACTTGAACTAGCTAGGACTCAAGTCAGCAATTGAGTTTTTCTGCATGTGGATTTTTCAATTAGGCTTATGTTGTTTCAGTCAATGAATGAACTGCTTGACTTTTTGAGGATTGGAAATGATACATAATTATCCATCAGCTAAGTCAAGAATATAGGTGAACAATGAATACTACTGTTTCCCTAAATCCAGACTTTGAAGTCAGGTATATTCTTTGTCTACTCTTTCTTCTACTATCTCTTCCTTCTCACAGGGAGAGAGAAGCATGACCTTATTTAATAAACAATCAAATCTTTGAGCTTATGCTTTTTTCTCAATGTGTAAATGTGGATGTGCAAATGACATCCCGTGATCTACAATGGAGATGAAAAGGCTATTTATCAAACTTGGTTAATAAAACATAAAGTAATATACTCTGTTATGAGGCTTACAAAGAATGCTGAGCAATATGTAAAAAGCACAGAGGTAGAACACAGGAAACTACTCCACTGTCTAGTTTTGTTACCTTGTGCAGATGATACCTTCAGGGCCTCAGTTTTGTCATTTGTGAACTTACTTTTAAGAGTAGTTGTGAGGAACTAGGTGAGATTAATATCTGGAAACAAATATAGAACTGCACACAAAAGCACGCTATTTTTGACTTTGTGTTCTGTCTTATTTGTCAGTTTGCATGTAAATGCAGTCTCATGATGAGCACTGAACTTAGAATCTTCTCTGGCCCTTATTTTCTTTATCTATAAATAGGAAGTAATGCCACATATAGTTTCTTTGGTAAAATACTATTGGTAGGGTCTAGTTATTTGTGGCAAGTAACAAGCTTACAGAGACTTTCTTGGAAATCTCAGATTCAATATCTATATGAGCTAAGATTAGGATTGGCAACAAATGACAGAAACAAAAGCTTAATAAAGACAAAAGTTTATTTTTGTCTCAGCAATGTCCAAGAAGCGGTTCATAGCTGGCAGGGTGACCCAGGCTGCCAGAAACACAGGTTCCATTATTCATTTTGATGTTCTGCCCTTAAGGCTTTAGCCTCACAGTCCAAGATGGCAACATCGCATTCCAGAGGAACAGAACAGGAAAGGGGTTATAGGACATACCTCACTCTCCTGAGGAATGTTTATAAAAACTACCACAAGACACTTCCACTTACATGCTATTGGTCATGCCAGGATGAAAGCTGGAAATAGTGTGTCCACAGAGAATGGTCACACATCTGAGAACCCTACACAATGGGAACACCTTCTGGGGGATAACTAGCAGTCTCCGCCATTCATCATTTAATTTAATATAATTATTTTAGTTTAGAATTTTTTCTTCTTAAATGGGCAGAAAGAGAATGAGCTAAAAAATGTTTGTTTTTTTTTAGATTCCGTATATAAAACTCATATGGTATTTGTGTATGCCTGTTTGACTTATTTCACTTAGCATAATACCCTCTAGGCCCATCCATGTTGTTGCAAATGGGGATTAGTTGCTGAAATACTGTTTGGAACCAGATTATGAAGGATTTTCCAAACTGTGCTTTCAAGGATTTGAACAGGAAAATGATGTCAGCTGTATTTTGATAGTTTGAATGTTGGACTGAATCTTAAAAGAATATTTAGCATACCCATCTAATTAAAGGTCAGTGGACTAGAAACAGTCCATTCATCCTTTTGATGATTCCATCTTCACTCTCTCCCTAGCACTATGAAAAATCATTTGCTCTGACTGCATTCTTGGAGCATCTGCTAATTTATTATTGAAAAATACCAGCTGCTAGTATTTGCCTTTATGTTGTCATGTACTTGGTGATCGATGCAAACTATAATATTAGCTAAAATTCAAAGACCATTACATTATTGGTTAGTTAGTTCATATAACTAAAAGTCTTCCTGAAAAAAGCAACCTTAAGGTTAGCTTACTTATTCAAGAATAAGTAAGGGTTGGTCAGACTAAAGGAGAAAACAGTGTGGGGAAGGAGAGAGTTCCAAACAGGAACAACATTAGGTGGGAAGAAAGAGCCAGCACAGCTCAAGAAAGTTCAGTGGTGGAAGGACGATGGGAGATGAGGCTGGGAAGACAGGTTGGCAGAAGGCAGAATGCAGAAAGAGGGCTTTATAAGTCACGCGGGCCGTGGACTTACCCTCTCAGGGCAATGGAAAGACAACGAAGGATTTAAGTCCAAGGAGTGACACGCTCAGATCAGATCCGGTCTTGACAAAATCCACTCTAGAGACCACTTGGAAATGGTAGTAACACGCATGCGCCACCACTGCTGCCTCCAGACGTATGCACACCCTCCAGTGACTTCCATGTTACAGAGGACACAGGTAAGAAATTGTAGAGAACATAAGTAAGAGTGAAACTGATGAATGGATTTGCCTAAAAAATTCTAGTTTGGAATTCTCATCCGATTTTAAAATAAAGTAAAACACAAAGGCCTTTGTCTTGAAGCCTCAGGGTGCATGTTGGTGTGTTTCAATAAACTTTAGTAACTGTAATAAGCAAATTACTTGGGAGCATTCCATTTAAAAAATGTTGTTCGATGTATGAAAATTGATATAACAGCACTGCCAAACCACTTAATAATCTTTTTAAAAAGTACTTATTTAAATACACAAATATGATCAATGAATACAGAATTATATAATCACCAAGAGAAGTTACCAGAGTTTTCATAATGATTCCTCGGTTTTTCCTCTGCTAATATTGGCACCGAAGAAAGTAGGTTATAACTATTGTTTCTCTTTGTGGCTGAAAAGACAGTTCCAAGTACAGAATGAATGGAGTTCATTCAGAGGCCTTGCAAATGGGCGGTGGCTCCTTTTTATGCATAAGGGGCTCCAGCAAGGATATTTAGAACAGAAACAACTTTTACTTTTTTAACCCGTTGACATGGTCCTCACATTTTAAAGGAGCTCCACACACTGGATTTACTTAGGTTTATCTGCTCTCTCCTCGGTTTCTATAGAAGAATATTAAAGATGCTAGGCAGCCTCCCTTTCAGGGAAGGCAGCTATTTTTTTTTTTTTAAATCACGGGTAAATCATATGTTGTTTAAAACCTAAATTATAGAGGACCTAGAAATTTCCAATAGACTAAGCTTGACACCATGACATGAAATAGTAACATTTGATAAAATAATAATAATAATAATAATAAAAAGAGAGCTTGGTGGGGAGAGCAAGTCCCCGTAAAAGGAAAAAAAGGTGAAAAAGTCATACATCTCTCAATAAGCATAATTTTTGTTATTACTGTTGATCCTGAATACATCAGTGCTTCATATACTTTTTAAAATTGATTTTGACAAAGGCAAGACAAGACACTACAACAGTTGAGAGAAAAAGAGTTGTAACCCACTTCCTCCACACCCTCTTGGATAACTTACCATGGACCCTTTGTGAGGTCTTTTGGCTTATGTAGTATCCTGTCTCATTATGACTAAACTATGAAGAGTCAAAAACTGTCATCACAATATATTATCGAATTAAAGGCTCTATTTTTTTTTTAATTAAATGTATCTATTTTTGTCAATTTACTTTTTTTTTTCTGTTCAGACCACAAAACCTCCCGAAAGTGCCAAGTTCATAGTCGGCAAAGCAACAGAGAAGTAAACTGTAATCCAATGCTATGGCTTTAAAATAACAGAGTCAGAAGATTTTAATGCAAGAGGAAAGGAATTTCAAATTATTTGACCCACGAGTTCAATATTTAAAGGTTCATGGTATTTTTTTCTTACCCCCTAGCAAAGGAACTAATTTATTCCTAGATTGGCCCAGGGCCATTTTTCCTTCTCAAAGTAATTTGCAGGTTGGACTACAAAGGACACACAGAAACCCAGTGAAATGAGAGTAAAGAGGTAAAAAGGAGACCGGTTCTTGGCATCCGTTTGCACTTCAGCCTTCATTTCTGCCCACACCCAACTCTGGCCAAACTGCGCAGCGTCCAGTGGCTGGCTGAGGACCCTGTTCTCCGCACTTAACCCGCCAGCAGGGGATCAGTAATGCTCCTTCACTCTGTGTACTTCTGAAGCACTTGACAGAAAGTCTTCTTAATATGAAAGATTATAAAGCAATTCTGAGACAATCATTCCAGGGGAAAAAGATAAAGGAAATTGTCTAAACATCTCTGACACAAGGTCCGCTAAGAGGATGACACCTCCTTATCCCACATGGTCTTCAAGAGCTAAATGAAGAGAGAATTGCTAATTAATACCTTCATGCTTTCACCAAGAAAACTCACCACATATTCAGAGGTGTAATTTTATTCTAGAAATATTATGTAATAACTGTGCATGCATTCTAAGCCTTTTATATAACTGTATTCCATGATTACTGTGGAAATAATGGCAGTGTCTATCTCACTGGGGTGTGGAGAGGATAAAATGGAGTTAATAAGTGTAAAGTGCTCATAAGCCATATTCCTGGTGCATTGTAATTGTTCAGTAAATGGTCACTGTTATTACTGCTGTTATGGAAGCTGCTGATGTAAAGCTTTAGTTCTTGATCCAGCCAGGAACACCTTTTGATGGAAATACCAGAGGCTAAATAGTAACTCTGGGATTTGAGTATCAGAGTCTGGGGAAAAAAGAGAAATTTTTGACCTGGAGGTATTTATAAGGTTTGAACTACTCCAAAACTTAGATTTCCTGTGGGTTCCTTAATTCCTGAAGTTTGTGAGGAGATCTGCACTTTCAAGAATTTTGGCTTTGACCCTGAATTAGGGACTCTGAATCCTAGCTCAAAGACTTAATCTCAATCTGCCGTGGTAGCACTAAAGCAGCTATAGACAATACTTAAACAAATGTTGGGGCTGAGTTATAATACAACTTTTACAAAAAGAGGCAGTGATTTGGCCCCTAAATATAGTCTGCAAGCCCTACTCTTGAGCATCATTACCCATGCATTCAGGATTTCTTTAAAGTAAATTGCATTTTCTGCTCTTAGCCTAATGTCAGGTATCCGTCCAAGAGAACACTTTTATACTCATTCAAGACAGTTAGAGATGTTTAGATATTTAGAGCACACCAGGCACTAGGCCTAGCAATGGAGTAACTGTACTGCTGCTACCCAGAACAAAAATGTGTTACAGGAAGGCCATTTTAAGTTAATAGGCCATATTATGTTTTAGTATCTGTCTGAACTGGTTATAGCCTGAGGGCCTGGCAATGCACTGCTTTCCCCTACAGGGGGACTTCATAGGAAACTTTTTTTTTTTTTCCAAAAAAAGTTTTAAGAGCCTGAGAGGCATAACTGAATAAACCCCTCTGTGCTTCAGTTTCTTTACCTGTAAAATGAAGATAGTAATAACAGTACTATTATTTTTAGTACCCCATCCTAGCCTAAGTTTCTCAATTAAACTGACTTACTCTCTAGTGTTTAAGTCTGAATATTCTTAGATTACGTTTTTCATAGAATATGATTCACTTTCTCTCTCTCTCTCTCTTTCTCTCTCTCTCTCTCTCTCTCTCTCTCTCTCTCTCTCTCTCTCACACACACACACACACACACACACACACACACACACACACACAAATACACTACATAAATTATCTCCCAAAATGAGCAAGTTGTGACACATGCCCAACACTGCAATATAAGTTAAATGCTATTTTATCAGGGACAACCAAAGATCATTACTGCATAAAATGAATAAGAAAATCTATAAAGATAGCTGTGTTTTTATTATAAAAAGATGTTTTAAAATACCTCCTTTCTCAAATTTTTCTCAGATAACTTCCTTTCTCCCTTTTCAAAGATAACATAGCCATGTGGCTTATATGAGTTATAACAAAATAGAAGCCAATATTCTTGAACCATTTAAACTATAGTTACTTCAGAATAATGACAATGATTACCATTTAAATAATGTTATTTTGTGTGTACTCATTCTGTCTTTCTATTTAGAGGAGAGAGGACTGGCTGAGGCAATATGGAATTCTTCCAAAAATATTTGGAAATCAGAGGAATTTCCCTTTACCTCTTTTCACCATAATGGATTAGGATAGATCATTAGAATCTATTTGAAACATCAAAAATCTGCTAGTGTTTTTGATCGCCAAGACCAAAATATCCAAATTGTCATCTCAGAGCAGCAGATAGCTTAGATAAAAAACATTTTTTTCATCTTTATTGAGGTATAATTGACAAATAAAAATTGTATGTATTTAGGTTGTACAAAGTAATTTTTAAGGTGCACAATGTGAATATTTCATCTACTATACATTGTGAAATGATTGTGGTAATCAAGATAACACACCTATCATTTCACATAGTTTCTTGTATGTGTGTGGTAAGAACACTTCATATCTACTCTGTTAGCACATTTCGAGTCCACAATATGATATCATTGACTATAGTCACCACATTGTACAACTGATTCCCAGAACTTATTCATCATATAACCGAAGGTCCGTGCCCTTTGACCAACATCTCCCCATTTCCCCCAATCCCTGGCAACAATAATTCTGCTCTCTGGTTCTATGAGTTTGACTTTTTTAGATTCCATGTATGAGATCATACAGTATTTATCTTCTGTTTCTGTCTTATTTTACTTAGCATAATGCACCGCAGCCATACCCATGTTGTAATAAATGGCAAGATTTCCTTCTTCTTTAATGGTTAAATACTATTTATTTTTATATGTTATATATGGTATATATTACATATAATATATCCATTCATCTGTTGATGGACATTTACTTTGTTTCCATACCTTGAAGGCTATTGAGAATAATGCTGCAGTGAACACGGGAGTGCAGAGCTCTCCTTGAGAGACTGACTTCATTTCGCTTTGACATACTCAGAAGTGGGGTTGCTGAATCACATGATAGTTCTGTCCTTAATCTTTTTGAGGAAACTTCATATTCTTTTCCATAATGGCTGTACCAATTTACATTCCCACCAACAGTGCACACAGAGGTTTTCTTTTCTCCACATTCTCACCAACACTTATCTCTTATCCTTCTGATAATAATTATCTTCACTGTGAGGTGACACATCATTGTGGTTTTGATTTGCATCTCTGATGACTGGTGATGTTGAGCACTTTGGCATTCACCTGTGAGCTAATTGTATGTCTTATTTGGAAAAATGTCTATTTAGGTCCTTTGCCCATATTTAAATCAGGGTTTTATTTAGTTTTGTTTTTAATTTGTTTTGATTTTTTTGCTATTGAGTTGTAGTTGTTCCTTGAATATTTGGGTTATTAATCCCTTATTAGATATATGAAGTAGAAATATTTTTCCCACTTTGTAGGTTGCCTTGTTATTTCATTGATGGTTCCCTTTGCTGTGCAGAAACTTCTTAGTCTGATGCAGTTCTAGTTGTTTATTTTTGCCTTTGCTGACCGTGCTTTTTGTGTCATAACCAAAAAATCATTGCCCAGACCAATGACAGGAAGATTTTTCCCTGCGTTTTCCTCTAGCAGTTTTTTGGTTTCAGGCCTTACATATAAGTCCTGATTTTTCTGTAAGGTATAAGATAAGGGTCTACATTTATTTTAGTGCCCACAGAATGTTGAATGGACCCATGTGATGTAAAGGTTAAGAATAAGAACTCTGGTGCCAGAGAAGTGTTGGTCAATTTCAGGTTCTAGAACCTACTGTGTAACTTTAGATGAGGTTATAAACTAAATGCACTTGGTAAGCACTCAAGAAATAGTAGTAGCATATATATATGTATATATAACAGTGCTAGATTTGCAAAATAAAAATCTTCACAGAAAAGCCTTCAGTGATAAAATATTAAAAGTAAAAACAACTATATATCCTTAAAGTTTCTTAACTAGTAACACATTTTAAAAATCCCTTATATTCTTAATATAGTTTCATAAATTAAGAGTTGAATCACTTTGGTATATACAAAGAACTAGATAAATGCCAGGGAGATTCTCTACTACTAGAGAGTTATTCTTTTATTACTGTTTAACTATTTTAACTATATTTAACTATATTCGCCAATATCTTATCAGTTCAAATGCAGTATTAAATGGTATGTTGTATGTTGCTCTATATTTGATTTTAAATGAATCATAATGCTTAGTTATAGAATTTGGGATTATTTGTTACTTTTTAAGGTTTTTATATACTTTAGTGAGCTAAATATTCAGTTTAGCTTCTGTTGCACAATTATAAGATCTTTTTCATCATACAATTACTCTTTTAAAATTCAGTGTGCATGTACAAATGTCCAGAATGTGGACAGCTGTCCAAACAGTAAGAACTCTATGTATTAGGACAGGTGCTCTACTATCTCCCAAATCCACAACACAACTGTTGGTTTATAAAATATCTGGAGGGAAAAGACATAATAAACATAAAAAATAAATAAGTAAATATCCCAGTAATAATACAAAGCAACGAATTTCAATTTATTCCATGCAAAATGATCAAATAATATTTACTGAAAAGTTTAAAGAAAATTATAGGGGTTTGTCTACTGCTTTGGAGGTATTTTGATAATACATAATAATACCTGATTTGGAATATTTCTTACAGCTAGCTAAGCCCTACATACTGCTTCAAAATGTTACTAAGAATCACCTGGCACATTAACAAAACCTAAAGAATCAACTTAATTTACAAATTGTTAGATTGTGAGTTATTTCAAGGCAAGAACCATCTTACTCAACATGGTTTTGCCTTTACCTCATACAAATTAGCACTAAATATATGAAGGAGCACAGCCAACTGAAGACCTACACCTACTGGAAGAAAAGCCACACCTTTGCCAATTTGTACTATCCCATTGACTTAAAATCAATGGTCAGATGATCAAATGCACTTGTCTCAATTAGGGGTGGTGATATTACTGCCCAAAGGACATTTGACAATATCTGGAGTCATTTTTGCAATCATGACTGTGGGAGTGCTGTTATATAAAGGGTAGAGGCCAGGGATGCCACTAAATAACCCATATAATGCACAGGATAGCTCCCCACACTCACACACACAAAAATTATGTGGCCCAAAATGTCAATAGTGCTAAGTTTAAGAAACCCTCATCTAAACGTTAACTGAATATATATGATAGCATCAGACAGTCACCTAGAGCAGAGCCCACTAAATCCCACCTTGTTTAAATAAAAAATTTCATTATATAATTCAGTATTCATTTTCCAAAAGAAAAAAAAATCTACTGAAATGGAAATGTGGAAGTAGAATGGAAATAGAATGTCTCAGCTAATAGACAATTTTTAATACATTTTTGTGTTTGTCACCACATGTGATATTTAGGAACTGTGGAAGAACATAAGTGACAAGGGTATGCTAACACATATGTGTTTCGCTTCACCTAGAAAACACATTGACTTTTGTTAGTGAGACATTTAAAAAGATCAACTATGGAAGGGCTAGATTTGTCCTCAATAGTGGCATTAAGAACTTTGAAATCAGAAAAGTAAAGGCAATGATGATAATGCAGATAGTTAGCATTTTTTTAGTGCTTTCCATCTGCCAGGTACTATACTAAGCACTTCACACGTGTTTTCATTTAACTGAGAAGAAGCTCTCTCAATTTCAGAAATTCAGTGTTCCAGAAAGAATGTTATTTGCTCCTTTATATAAAAATTGTATTATAATTTCTCTTTCACATTCCTTTCCTCCTCTAGATTGGGACCTTCTGGACGACAGAGTCTCTTGTCTCATTCATCATTGTATCCCCACGGGCCTAGCACTCTACCATAAAATAAGGCATTTGCTAGAGGTTTGTTAAATGAATAAGGGCATCACTGTTTAATGAAAGATAAATCTAGTCCAACTATCTAAAATCCTTCAAACTCTGAGGAGAAAAGAGGTTGTCACAAGTCTAGTCTGTGAGCTCCTCCACGAATAGGTATTCGTAGTGGTATTCCTAGTTTCATAGAGTCTAGCATATAATAGTCACTTAGAATATTTTGAATTGAATTTATATTGAGACCGTAACTATTTTTGAGTTTTTTCAAGACAGGGAAATGTGATCCAATCCTTTACATAGATTTTGAATCAACAAATAACAGTTACTATTCTTTTCACCTGTACTTGTTTGCAAGTATGGTTCCTGCCCTCTACATGTTCAGCTCTGATAATAACAATTAATGGTACTCAAATAAAGTCAAAAGGCGGAAATGTTCCACTCGAGCAATTTCTTCATTCAGTTGTATATTTGTCAGTGTGAGCTGCGGAGTGTTATATAAATAAAGACAAATATTCCTTTCTAAGTCTAACACAGAGACCTATAGCGGCCCAATTAGATTACTGCCTTATCTAGAAAGCCATTCTGTGGAGGATACTGTGAAAAAAGGAGGAAGAAAAATAGAAATTCTGGGCATAGCAGTCAGATACCATGGTCAATCAACCCTCCTGACATTTTGTCAACAAAGACAAAAATTACACCTGTTTCTCAACCAATCAAACAAGTTCTCATTAAACCTCAAAATTTAAGCATATTGGCATAACAGCAGCAACTATAAAGTATCTGCTTGATTTAGAAAAGTTCTGTTGATTTAGAAAAGATGTTTTCTTCATTCTCTTCATGAACTAATATTTATGAAATACTCTCATACACATGTTTACCTATCATATACTACTCTGCAAAAGTTAGAGAAGTTTCTGCCCTCGAAGTTTCTGTGTATTGTAGGGAATAAGGGAGAGTAGAAATAAAGGTCATATTCCCTCCCTCTAAAATGTCATAGCCAAAATAATACATAAATTTTTAGTGTAACCAGGCAATACTGACAGCAGTACAGATCTGACCAAACCAAATAGACAGTAGATACCCTCAGAGTATGGAGTGGGTAAGTAAACATAAAATATAGCACCATCCAGCTTCTTTCCACATAATTTCTGTATTTTTTGACTCTGAAGTGAGAAAAAATGGTCTCTTGGATAATCCCTGATCACTTGGAGTCAGTCTCCAATGGCAGATCCCTCTTCAGTCTACTACCCAGCTGATGGAAAGACCCCGAAGTAGACTGCCGGGGGCTGTGACACATGCAAAGCACAGCACAACTCTTCTTTTTTCTTATTTTTCCTGTTTTCATTGGCAGAATTTTTTCCCTGTCCAAAGCAGAGCCACAAATGTAAGCAGCTGTCCAAAGTGGAAGAAGTTCAAAGACCAGAGAAGAAAGAGAAAAGAGGTTGGGGTCAAATGAGGAAAACAACTGAGGACAAGAGGACTCTTGGCAACTCTGCCTTGTACAAAAGTCGAAAGCAGGAAACATACTGAGGGACAGATGGCCTGGTGGCAGCCATGGGCAAAGTGATGCACTCATATAGGCTTTCAAGTGACTCTTGCGTATTTATATTTTTACACAGACTCACAAACTTTTAATCCTCCCAAGGTGAGAAATACTTCTAAATATTTTCCTCTGAACTCTGGTGTCACTTTTTTGGCCCCTGTCATATAGTTATTCACGTTTCTGAATCATTCTATAGATGAAAATCCATTTGAAATTATTCGTTTGGTTTCATTTCTTAATGGTTTATTGAGAAAATATAGGTATGATTATTTTGGAATCTGATTTCAATAGGTATACTTATAGAAATTAGTATATATCTAGCATTAATTATTTAACAACAAGGTTTAATTCATTAGACATTAAAATTTAATCTTGAAATTATTATAAAACAATTGTAGTTAAAAATTACAATTAATATTTCTTTTGAGGGAGAACTTAAAGGAAGCAAAATAAATACAACTTATGGGACATTTAAGAATACATTTTAAAAACAGATTTAAAGAACATAAAAATACCCCACTGTATTTTAGAATTTTTAGATACTTTATGCAAATTAATTTAATATACTTGTAATTTAATGCTAACAATATAATAATTCTATAATGTCAGAATTACAAAACAGATTGGAAAACTTAATGGAGTGCCCAGATTCTGGGAGACAACTTGTTTGAATATGTTTGCAAATTTCAGTATTTACATTTTTAGCACAAAAACTTTTCTATTGCCCTTCTTTAAAAAATATACTTACAAGCAAGAATGACTGTGAAATAGGACCTACAAACATTTGATCTATGTAGAAATTTCAGGAACGTAACTGTGGAACAGTAAACACTTTTTACAGACTGACTGCCAAATCTAGAAGACTTTTCTTTCAGTCAACACTTTCCCACCATCCTGAGAACCATTTCTCATTAACAACCAAATTGTTTTCAGATGCTGTGCTATAAGGGGTTTCCTTAGAAACCGTGTGGTAAAAGACTGTGGCTTTCTTCCATAGAATCTCAAGCAGTGAAAAGGCAGACTTTCTGGCATAAATCAAACCCCATTTCTAGGGTTCACTAAACCCTTTCTCCGCAAAATAATGTTTTGTGACTTGATTTTAGCAGTTAATAGTACATTCGGGAGAGCTGGTGTGAACCAGTTTCAAATGAATCTTATTCCATTTCTTCTGTTACTTAATTGAAGTCCCTTCCAGAGCTTGTTATACATCGATGAAGTTTTAACCGCACAACTAATGAACAAATAGTGCATTTTACTATGTGGCAAAATCTGTAATTCTTTCCCCACTAAGTTTGCCCAGGTGAATCAGACTTGCTAGGATCAGACTCTTCTGATTTCAGAGTTGTTCTGGCTTAAAAATATACTTCCCTTTTAAAAAGAAGGGCAACAAAGCTGTGTTTTTGTTTTTGTATGGAAATGTAGATATTTCAACTGGCTAATATATACTAATAAATATCAATAATATTTTGGGAAGTTTCTAGATGCCTACAAATTCATTAAGAAATACACTGAAAAAAGGTATAATTATGTCTCTAGTGTGGACTTGGCAGAGTACTTTAAATGAAAACCTAAAATTACTAATAGGATGGAATCACGCTTTTCCACATCTCATCTTTTGCACACATTGTTCTCTTTGCTAGCAATATGTACCTGCCTCCCAAACAAATTTGATTCCTCCTTCAGATTCTGCTCAAACATCTCCTCAGTCACTCATTTATTCATTCACTCATTCATTCAATTAATTTTTACTGAGCACCTACTATTTGCTGGATTCTGTGCCGGATGCTGCATGCATAAGACTGACGATGCTCTTTTGTCATGGAGCTGATGGTTGAATTTGAATCATTCATCCTTCCTGGACTTCCTCAGACAGAAATGAACACTTCCTTTTTGGTACTGCCATCTTTGAGGAAAGAGTCTATATATTTTTGTATTCCTAGAACCTAACACAATTCTGAGAATATAGTAGGTTCAAAGTAAATGATTATTGAATAAGTGATTGAAGTAAACTAAAATCTGGTGAATAGAACCGGCTTCCTGATATTTGTAAACTATCTATAACATACCATAGGTTTACAAAAGTATTCATCCTGATTTGCTAAAATCTTCAGCCAAACAGTTTAGAGATGTGAAAGATGGAAGCCTGAGAAATAATCAAGCTACTCTAAGAAGTTTGGCAACTAGAACTCCTGCATATTATTAGGCAAGTCTTTCCCAAGATTAAATTAATAAGCTTACAGGATGATCCATCCAAGTTCAAAAAATAATTCAAAATAGATATTGGCTCTTTAATTAGGTAACACAAGTTTTGTGGCAATTTGGTTTGAGGGTGTTTAAAGTAAAAAATGCAACCCTTTGCTTCCAAAGGCATCTCACTGCCCCAAATCCCTACTTCAAACCTATAAGGCCCTACAAGATCTACCACCCTGTCCCCACCTCTCTTACCTCATCTCCTGTCACTCTTCCCCTTCTCCAACTGCTCCTACCAGACCAATCTCCTTGCTATTTCTTGAATATCCGAGTAGTTCTGCCTCAGGACCTTGGTACTCACTACTCACTCTGCTTTGACAACTCTTGCTTAGATACCTTCAAGGTTTACTTTCTCCTTACTTCAGATCTCTGCTCATACATCGCCTTTTCAGTGAGGTCTTCCTTGACAGTTAATCTCAAACAGCAGCCCTACCTACCTCTGTTCCCAAGCACTTCCCAACCTCCTTACCCCGCTGATATTTATCACCATCTGACATACTATGCATTTATCTTTTTTTCTTTCGGTATGTCTCTGCTACTAGAATATAAACTCTACAAGGTTAGATATTTTGTCTATACCCTTAGTGATTAAGAATGTGCCTTATACATAGAAGATATTCTATAGATATTTGTTGAGTAAATGAATGTGATCAACCTCTCAAATATTGGTTGAGTGAATAAATTTGATTAACCTATTAATAATTGTCTTCAGCCTTAACTCTCTGTGTTGTACTGTACTGACCGTGGACTACAAATATAATAAATAAACCCTAAATTTGTGGATTCAGAATTACTATTTTGATTATCTGATATGCACCTTGAAACTGATCCAGAAGTCCAAACCTACCTAGTATGACTACTACTGCATTCTTTTGTCCTCCTAAATCTTCTTGCCTTAAAATCACTACACTAGAAAAGGTTAGTTTTGTGAACACCAACAGATTTCTAAGCATTTCTTAACTATCTATATGTAAATGAAGATGGAAGTAGAGATATGATCCTTCCCACAAAGAAATTTTAATCCTCTAGTTGAGACCTCAAAGTGAAAGTACCATTTCCTCTATAGAGAAATTCTTGTGAGAAAGTTTCGAGCATAGCTAATTATTTCTAAGTGGGAAGAAAAAATTTTAAATGAGGAAACATTTCTTTAACCACTGAGGGATCTTTTTGTTTTATAAAACCAATTATGGAAATGCATCAGCTTGTTGTAGCATGTGTACTCAAAGTCATCAGATGCAAGGAAAGATCTATTATTATAAAATTGTCAAGAAAAAGAATATAAAAAATTTCTAAGACATTTGAGATGCATTTAAAAAATCAATTGTGCACACGTTCGAAATAAAAACGTGTTGTCACCGTCTTTCTTTCCGTATCTCTGTTACTTACCCAATGCTTTTCAAAATTCTTTTGAAATATTAAGGTATTAAGTTACAAATAACCAATTATCTGATTTGGGTTTATATCATACATTATGTTATACTAAATTCACATAGAGATGTAAATCAAAAGCACCAAGGGCTTACTTAAATTTGATTTAAAAAAAAACAAATCCAGAATATTCTATTAATTAATTCTTCTGGATATTAAGCTGTTCCTTACCTGCAATAATCATTTACTTAGTTCTACTGATTTTTCCAAAAATTTTTCATAGTATTTAACCTCCCATAAACATACACACACATACACACACAGAAAAAAATCTTTGTCAAAACCTACTTTTCAGCTTTATCTGTGGTATCATATAACTTTTCAATCAAGCCATTTCGCTTCCTTTCTTGGTCCCTGAATTTATTAAGTGGTAGAGTGTTTTAATTTGAACTTAGTATTGCTTTTATTTTGAAACTGGCTTGGCATTCTCACTCAGTACTCACTGATACACTTCAGAAACTCAGCTCTCATATTTATCTTTTAACCATCAGAATATTGAGAAGACTATTAAACTTGGATTAGGTTAAACAGCAAATACATTGAGACTTCAGCAACCAGGGCTGGAGGTACAGTGGGGAGGTCTAGACCAAGCTGGTGGCAGGATGACTGATTCATCCTGCTTTGGCTGGGACTGTCCCAGTGTGGCACTGAAATCCCCATATCCCAGTAATGCCCTGAGTCCTAGGCAAACAAGGACAGCTGGTTACCTCATGAGTGACAGGCCGAAGGAAACTGAACCAAAAAGAGCCTGTTCTCTCAGGGAAGTCCAGTGAGCTACTTCCAAAGAAATGGTGGGTATAGATGTGGTTCTGATAAGGGACAGGGCCAGTGGAATCCAATTCAGTTAGTGAGGCAGGAGGGGCAATGCCTGCAGACAGCAGGAATTGGAGCCCAATGATCTGGACTAGGGCTAATGTGGCCTTACGGGCATTTATGGGGCATAGCCTGTGGTAGGAAATCTAGCCTAAGTTCCATTAATTTCATAATACTGATGGTAGGTAGTAAAGTGCTCTGTGACCTGCTGTGAATACATTTGTTGGAGGAGATCTTCCAGTTAGCTACATCTGTGAAATATGATGCAAGACAGACATGGATGAAATTAAGATTCAAGTAGGCTCAGGGTTACATAGCTAGGAAGAGGCACAGCTAATTTTAAACCTAGATCTTCCTTCCCACAGGTATTTTACTCAGGCATTTAAATAAAGGTTATAATATAAATTTTATTCATAGAAATCCATTCTCTTACAGTAGTTGTGTCCATGCTATTTCCCATTTCCCTGATTATTAAATTCTATGATGGTAAAGACTATTCCTTACTTATCTTTCTATACTTTAATTATCAAAAACTAGAAGAGTAATAATTTTTTTTCTTTTTTTATTTAAATATATTGGGGTGACACTGGTTAACAAAATTGTATGGGTTTCAAGTGTACAATTCAACAATATATCATATGTATATTACATGAGTGTTCACCATCCAAAGGCAAATCTCCTTCCATCACCACATATTTGACTCCTTTTACCCTTATCTATTTCTCCTCCTCCCTTTCTCTCTGGTAACTGTTGTCTGTGTCTGTGAGTTTTTGTTGGTTTATTTGACTCGTTTGTTGCTTTCAGTTTTATATTCTGCATATAAGTAAAATCATATGGTTCTCAATTTTTTTCTGACTTATTTCACTTACCATTATAATCTCAAGGTCCATCATGTTGTTGCAAATGATAGTACTTCATCTCTTTCTTACAGCTGAGTAATATTCCATTGCATATATGTACCACATGTCCTTTATCCAATCATCTACCTAAGGACACTTTGGTTGTCCATGTCTTGGCCACCGTGAATAATGCTGCAATGAACATTGGGTGCATATATCTTTACAAATAAATGTTTCCAAATTTTGGGAGTAGATACCCAGAAGAGGGATTATGGATCAAATAGCAATTTTATTCTTAATTTTCTGAGGAAACTCTATACTGTTTTCCATAGTGGCTGTACCAATTTACATTCCCCACCAGCAGTGAGTGTATGAGCTTTCCATTTTCCCCACAACCTCTCCAACACTTACTACTCGTCTTGTTAATAATAGCCATTCTAACAGGTGTGAGGTGGTATTTCATTGAGGTTTCGATTTGCATTTCCCTAATTGCTAGTGAAGTGGAGCATCTTTTCATATGTCTGTTGGCCATTTGTAAGTCTTCTTGGGAGAAGTGTCTGTTCAGGTGCTCTGACCATTTTTTAATTAGATTTTTGTTGTTGTTGTTGAGTTGTATGAGTTCTTTATATATTTTGTACATTAGCCCCTTATCAGAGGCATTGTTTGCAAAAATCTTTTCCCATACAGTTGGTTGCCTCTTTGTTTTGATAGTGGGTTCTTTAGCAGTGCAGAAGCTTTTTAGCTTGATATAGTCCCATTCATTTATTTTTGCTGTTACTGCCTTTGCCTTTAAGCCCAAATTCATAAAATCCTCCCTAAGACCAAGGTCCATGAGTTTAGCAACTATATTTTTTTATGCAATTTATTGTTTCAGGTCTTATATTTAAGTCTTTGATCCATTTTGAGTCAGTTTTTGGTGTATGTTGACAGATAGCAGTCTAGGTTCATTCTTTTGCATGTGGCTTTCCAATTTTCTCAGCACCATTTATTGAAGAGGCTTTATTGTCTCCATTGTATGCTTTCAGTTCTTTTGTTGAAAATTATTGGTCCATATATATGTAGGTTTATTTTTGAGTTCTCGATTCTGTTCCACTGGTCTGTGTCTGTTTTTCTCCCAGTACCCTCCTGTTTGATTATTGTCACTTTGTGGTCAGGGAGTATGATACCTCCTGCCTTGTTCTTTTTTCTCAAGATTACTTTGGCTATTTGAAGTCGTTCGTGATTTCATACAAATCTGATGATTTTTTTGTTCTATTGCTCTAAAAAATGTGATTGGGATTTTGATGGGAATTGCATTAAATCTGTATATTCCTTTGGGTAATATGGCCATTTTGACTATGTTGATTCTTCCAATCCGTGAGCATGGAATACCTTTCCATTTCTTTGTGTCTTCTTCCATTTCTTTTGAAAATGTCTTGTAGTTTTCAGTGCATAGATCCTTCACATGCTTCATTTATCCCTATGTATTTTATTCTTTTTGTTGCAATTGCAAAAGGAATTGATATTTTTCATTTGTTTATGAAATTTCATTGTTAGTACATAGAAATCCAATAAACTTTTGTACATCAATTTTGTATTTTACAACGTTACTGTATTTGTTTATTGTTTCTAAATTTTTTGGTAGAGTCTGGGGCTTTCCATATAGAAAATCAAGTCATCTGCAAAAAATGACAATTTCACTTCTTCATTCTCAATTTGGACGCCTTTTATTTCTTTCTCTGGCCTAATTGCTCTAAGACTTCCAATACTATACTGAATAAGAGTGGTGAGAGCAGGCATTCTTATCTTGTTCCTGATCTTAGAGGAAAAATTTGCAGTTTTCACCGTTAAGTAAGATGTTAGCTGAGGGTTTGTCATATATGACCTTTATTATGTTGAGGCGCTTTCCTTCTATACCCATTTTATTAAGTGTTTTAATCATAAATGGATGTCATATCTTGTCAAATGCTTTTTCTGCATCTATTGATATGATCATACAATTTTTATCCTTTGTTTAGTGGTATATCACATTGATCAATTTGCATATGTTGAACCATCCTTGTGTCCTTGACATAAACCTCACTTGATTGTTATGTATAATCTTTTTAATGTACTATTGTATTTGATTTGCAAGTATTTTGTTTAGGATTTTTGCACGTATATTCGTTAGAGATATTGATCTGTAGTTTTATTTTTTTGTGTTATCCTTGCCAGGTTTTGATATCAGGGTAATAAGCTGGCCCCATAAAATGAGTTAGAAAGTATTGCCTCTTCTTCAATTTTTTGGAAAAGTTTGAGAAGCAGAGATATTAACTTATCTTTTAACATTTGATAGAATTCACTAGTGGAGCCATCTGGTCCTAAACTTTTACTTTTGTGAAGTTTTTCATAATTGTTTCAGTTTCTTTACCATTGATCTTCATGATTTAGTTTAGGAAGGTTATATATTTCTAAAAACTTGTCTAGTTTTTCTAGGCTATTGAATTTGGTGGCATATAGTTTTTCATAGTATTATTCTATGATCCTTTGAATTTCTGTGGCATCTGTTGTAACTTCTCCTCTTTCATTTCTGATTTTATTTGTGTATTTGCTTTTTTTCCCCTTAGCACATCTAACCAGTGATTTGTCAATTTTATTGGATCTTTTTAAAGAATCAGCTCTTGCATAAATTTTTTCTGTTATCTTTTTTATCTCAATTTCATTTAATTCTGCTCTAATTTTTATTATTTCCTTCCTCTTGCTGACTTCGGCCTTCATATGTTCTTCTTTTTCTAGTTCTTTAAGATATAATATTAAGTTGTTTATTTAGGATATTTCCTGTTCCTTGAGATAAGCTTGTAATGATATAAACTTTCCTCTTATTACTGCTTTTGCTATATCCTAAAAGTTTTGATATGTTGTATTTTTATTCTCATTTGTTTTTATGTATCTTTTGATCTCTCCTTTTATTTGTTTCTTGGCCCAATCACTTTTTGGTAGCATGTTGTTTAATCTCCACATATATATTTGTGGTTTTTCCCACTTTTTTTTGCAGTTGATCTCCAATTTTAAAGCAGTGTAGTTGGAGAATATGCTTGTATGATTTCAATCTTCTTAAATCTGTTGAGGCTAGTTTTGTGTCCCAACATATGGTCTATCCTTGAGAATGTTGCATGTGTACTACAGAATATATAACCTGGTGTTTGGGGATGAAAGGCTCTGCAGATGTCAATTATGTCCAATTGGCCTAATATGTCATTTAAGGCTGATATTTCCTTACTGATTTCTGTTTGGCTAATTAATCTATAGCTGTTAATGGGGTATTTAGGTCCTATCCTAAAATTGTGTTTTTGTCAGTTTTTCCCGTTAGTTCTGTTATTAGTTGTTTTATATGTTTTGGTGCTGATTGGGAACATGCATATTGATAAGTTTTATAGCTTCTTGACAATAGTCCCCTATATCATATGAAGTGTCCATCTTTGTCTCTCATTACCTTTTGTATCTTGAAGTGCAGCTACACCGCTTTTCTCTGGATGCTATTTGCTTGGAGTGTCATTTTCCACCCATTCGCTTTGAGTCTATATTTCTTCCTATAGCTGAGGTATGTCTCATGTAGGCAGCATATAATTGGGTTTTGTTTTTTGATCTAATCTACAGCTCTGTGCCTTTTAATTGGTGAATTCAGTCCACTTACATTAAGGGTGATTATTGATATATGAGGATTTCCTATAGCCATTTTATCTTTTGTTTTCTGGTAGCTCAGTGTCTCCATTGTTTCTTTGCCCTGTGTTTCTTTAGTTTAGTATTCTATGATTTACTTTAGTTTGGTGGTATTCTATGATTTATTCTTCTGTTCCCTTTTTTTATGTTATGTGTCTCAGTTCTGGATTTTTTTGTGTGTGGTTTCTTTAGTTTAGTGTTCTATGATTTACTTTAGTTTGGTAGTATTCTATGATTTATTCCTCTGTTCCCTTTTTTTATGTTATGTGTTTCAATTCTGGATTTTTTTGTGTGTGGTTACCATTCAGTTTATGTAAAAGTAAGTTTAGCGTACACAATAGTCCCTTTTCTTCTACATTCATCTTATCTCCATTCCCCTTTGCAAATTCAGACCTTCCCTCCCTCCTCTTTCGTGTTTTGGTTGTCACAAATTATTCCTATTTATGCTGTGAGTTCATTTCTGAGTTGCAGTAGCAATCATCTTCTCTTTTCTAAATGTTTTCACCTCCTTTAACCATTATATAATATTTAAGTGTATAATACTCTATTCTGAATAAGGATTGCAATTTCTTGCTTTTGTCTGTCTCTTAATTATCTTATGCATAGTTTTCTCCTTTTTGTCTTTTTGCTTCAGTACTTCTTGTAATGCAAGCCTTGTTTTGGAAATTCCCTTGGTTTCTGTATATCTGAAAGGGTCTTTATTTTTCCTTCATCTCTAAAGGATAACTTTGCTGGATATATTATGCTTGGCTGGTAATTCTGCTCCTTCAATAGTCTGAATATTTGATTCCACTCCCTTCTTGCTTGTAGAATTTCCGCTAAAAAATCAAGTAATAATCTAATGGGATTTCCCTTATACTTTACTATTTTCTTTTCTCTGGCTACCTTTCTTTGTTATTAATTTTTGACAGTTTTAATATAATGTGCTTTAGAGAAGGCCTTTTTGGGTTGAGATAATAGGTGCACTGTTTGCTTCTTAAATTTGAAGATCCAGTTGGTTCCATGGGTTTGGGAAATTCTCATTGACTATTTCTTTGAATAGGCTCCCCATTCCCTTCTCTCTCTCTCTCTCTCTCTCTCTCTCTGTCTCTCTCTCTCTCTCTCTCTCTCTCTCTCTCTCTCTCTCCTCCTTCTGATGTAGCCATTATTCTTATACTGTTATTTTTGATGGAGTCTAATGGTTCTTGTAGAGATCTTTCATTTTTTTTTTCACTCTCAAGTTTCTCTCTTCTTCCCTCTGGAGTCTAATGGTTCTTGTAGAGATCGTTCTTTTTTTTTTCACTCTCAAGTTTCTCTCTTCTTCCCTCTGTATCCTTTCCAAATTTCTGTCTTTGATTCACTAATTCTTTTCTCTACCTGGTCAGCTCTGTTTCCTAAGCTCACTATTTCACTCTTCATCTTTCTGCGGAGGTCATCAGCTCCAGAATTCCTATTTGGTTGTTTTTTAAAGTTTCAATCTCTTTGGCAAAGTATTCCTTTTGCTCGTTGATTTTATTTCGGAGTTCATTAAACTGCCTGAGTTTTCTTGCATCTCGCTGAGTTCTTTCAGAATGGCAATCTTGAATTCTCTTTCATTTAAAGCACATATTTCCATGTCTTTAGTTTATTTTCTAGAGATTTTTTAAATTTTCTTTCTGAGTTGCCTTTTACCTTGGTTGTTCTTAGTATTTGATGGATTATTTCTCTGCCTAGGCATTTATAGGAAGAAACTGTTTTTTTTTTCTGTTTGTTTATTTTTATTAAGAGTGATACTTCTTTAGCAGGTTGACAAGAAGAGGTTTTTCTTTTGTTTTCCAGTAGGTAGCACCTGAAGTGGGTATAAGCCTCTTGCACTACTCAGGCTTCTTGGATCTCTGTCAAATGGTGGAAAATGCATTGTAGTCCCTGGGAAGGTAGGTGCTCCTCTGTGACCAAGTTGCCTTTGTCTCAGAGCTCCACCCCATAAGAGAATGTGGTGGGTGATAGGCTTCGGAGCCCTTGAATTTCCAGCATGCAGTCTGAGGTGTCCTAAGTGCCCCCACTAGAGTCAGCCTTGATGGATTGGGCTGGGCTGGGAGAGGCCACTGGTATGTTTTGGCTTTGTTCTCCTCCCAGTAATGGCGACTGCCAGACCTCATCTACCTTGCCTCTGTATCTCCACCCATGACAGCAGTGCGTATCTGCTGCTCAAGAACTGTCTCTTCAGCTTTGGGGGCTGTGGATATTCTTTGTAGTCCAACACTCATTGCTACAGTTTCTTCTAAGACCTGCTGCTAGCTCTGGGAAGGTGCAGAGGTGGGGGGGGAGGGGGATATGGCCAGGCTCTGTGGCTTTGTTTTCCACCTGATAGTGGCAGCTACTAGAACAGAGTTGTCCCACTTCTGTATTCCGTCTCTACCCCAATAAGTCACTGGATTTAACCAAACTATATGCTAATTAATCAGACAGAAATGCTCAGGGCTACAGAGAGCACACATAGCAACCTGATTTCTCCCTTGTGGCCAAGACCTGCATTGAGCTCCAGGCTATGTCCGCAGCACCCATCTCTGCTCTTCTCCCTTCCCTCTTCTTCTGTTTGCCCCAATCTGCTCACTTTCAAATGTTTCAGTGTGCAGATCTCTCAGAAGTGTTTGTATGTTAGGCCAGGTATCCTTTGTTGGATTATAACTGTTTAACTTGTAATTTCAAGAGGAGAGATCAAGTGGATCCTTTAGGCTGCCATGCTTCTGATGTCACTCCAAGAATAAACTTTTGATAATGTTATTGAATTAAATAACTAAATGAGATTGGCATATTCTTACCTTGTTACTTTTGCTCTTAGTGGGTATTTTGCTTTTCCCAGAGAATGACCTTCCTCAAAATCCATTCAACCTTTAAAAGCCCAGCGTAAGTTCTAGAATCCTTACTTGAGGTGATAGAGCTCTCTTCCTTTTCTGAACTTCACCTTGACCTTTTATCTTTTCATGTATTTAAATCTCATTATTTTCAAAGGTATCTCTAGATCCTTTTGTAGTCTTCACTATTAAGCTTATGGCAGATACTCACTGGTTACTTGAAATCCAGAAGGAAAAATCTGTCAATAAACCTGCTCCCCTAATTCAAAAAGAGAATGAACATTCAAAGTAGGAAAAGAATTCTAAACTTCCTAGCAGCACACGAACATTACTGTAGTCTGGTGTTGCTATTTAGTGTACAAAAGAATTCCCTTTGTCCTTTATGAGGAACTTAGCTCCACTACATCTGGAAAACGAAAACTATGAGCAAATTGATAAGGTTTTAAAAAAAAAGCAAGCATTTATGAAGACATTCTCAGCATTTTCTAAAAGAGAAAAATATTTTAAATATAGTTGATATCTATGTCATTAAAAATAAAATACTTGTAATAAAAACTAATAAGAGCCCAACTAGTTTTAAGGAGTTACACTTATAGAAAGTCTCCCATACTCCCCCCAAAAATCTAAAGAGGTTAATCAAAAGTGTCAAGCACTATGCTATGTGTGGGGTACATGAGATAAGAGCAGAAATCTGTTCCCAGAATATGACACTTAGTAGTTAACTGTGACCCTCATTGTTGGAGTTTAGGGAAGGGGTGAGATTGCAGTGAATTGAAAAGTGAGAGTTGAGGAAGTAAAGGTCTGACTGCAATATATTAGAAAAAATAACAACTATTTCAAAATATGTGTTCCCTTTCTTTAGCTTACTTATGTCTCCCCAACACCAAATTATTTGGGTCTTCCCCAAGGCTAGAATCACTCTCAGAGGGGCCACCCCCCATGACAGGTGCAGTCATGGCTGTTTAGATGCCAAGCATTATGAAAATTATCTCCATGTCACAGATGACTAAGTAGACATTACAATGAAAATTCTGGTAATACTTTTTAAAAATATAAGAGAATCCCTAAAAAAGTTTTAAAAAATTGGTAGAAAGAAATGAAAATGTATTCATTAATAAACATTACTTTAAAAATCACTGGTAATCTATATACTTTTCTGATATCAGAAAAGATTCAGACAATTTGTTACATGTCCATTTTTGTTAAATGGTCATACTTAAAGTTTGGCTAATTAAAGATGAGTACACTTAATAAAGAGGACATTTATAAGAAAGGGGTGAATAGCATTACTTCATCATGATAGTTAAATAGAGCTCAAGTTAGCTGTTTATCAAGATAAGTCTTTGTCTCTATTGAAGTCAAAGAGAAATATTACTTGGAATCAAAATGCCAACCAAAGGACTTGAATTTCACAACTCTTAGAAATTTTATATATAATCTTAATATTTATTTGATAAAATAATAATCTTATGTGTGTTCCTTAACTACAATATATACACCAATTATTTGGCCCTCCCCAAGGCTAAAACTACTTGCTAAAAGGCTTCTCCCAGCATTCAACAGAAAGGTCACTGGATCTATGAATTAAAACCAAAATTTTATAAAATATTTCTTTTTTAATTTTGTTGAGGTAGAGGATTTATAGTCTAATCATGATACATATGATTTTATTGTCAATGACAATTTTACCTAATTCAATAAATATTTCTGCAGACCCAATATATGCAAATACTTTGGTAAATGTGCTACACCTTCTTATTCCTGTTTCCCATTTAAAAGTAAAATTCAAAAGCCTAAATAAAGTATTGAAGGGAAAGAAATGTTTTTTTAAAGACAACAGTGAAAACAAACACTATTCAGAAGCATGACCAAGAGAAAGACAAGTGCCCCTGTAATACAGAACAACAGGCCACCTTATCAAGTAAAAAGTGGAGGGGATAATGCAGGAAGTGCTTCTCTATCGTAGCTGAAAGTGTCTCAAGTTTTCACCATTAGAGAGACTAAGACTTGGCCTCTGAGGGTTGTGTATGTAATTTGTTCTTACTGCAGTCCCATGCACTGGTAGCAGCATTAACAGTTCTTCTTTCCATCGTCTCCATCACCACCATCATCATCACCACCACCAACACCACCATTATCATTATCGGATGCCCCTGGCTCTGAAAAGTCACTTTTAACCTCAAATTCTTGGTTATTATCAGTTCCTCCACATTTAATAAATGTGTTTAGATGAAAGCTTTGAGTATAATTTATTTTACCAAGCAAAGTTGATCGTTGTTTAACCTTTTCTACCTGTAATGAGTGAAATATTATTGAACGTGTTTATGTGCAAAATACCATGCTGAATATGGTAAAAAGAGAGAAGAGTGGTTAGCAGAGTGAGAAAATATGTATAATCCTTCTCTTTAAGATTATTAATTTTGTTTGCTTGAATTCAACCATCCTAAGGTATGCGTGGCACTGGAAATAAAGAGAAAAGAAGCTACCTAAGTCTTCTGGTTTTCAGGGATTCACACCTAACTTAACATCTGTTTGTTGATCTGAAAATAGAATCTTAGCTAAAAAAAATTAATAATAAAGTTGAAGGATCCACAGACAGACAGGATAACATAGTGGTTTAAAGCATTGAGAGCAAATGCAGTCCGAGTGAAATTCCAGACCTGAATACTCTAAATTTTAGTTTTAATTATAAGACAGGTAATATATACTATATCTCATAAGGTGGTTGTGCCGATTAATTGAGAAAACCTATTTCAAAGCACATTGTATGGTTCCTAGCATATGGCAGAAGATTTTTGAAAGATAGTGATTATTATTAAAATATCTAGCCTAAATCTCTCTCTCATTTAATAGATAAAAATACTGAGACTTGAAAAGAAGGCATAGGCTAGTGAGCAGATAAGTTATGTCTGAAACTAGTGATCAGACAAATTAGGACTAAAACCCAGAATGATTTAACTGGGAGAACCAGTTAACAGGTTTCGCTCTGGAACTAAGTGTTTCCAGAAAAAAAAAAAATGGTTTTCATGTATTTTACAATAGTAAGCATTCAAAATTTTAATCAGATGAAAAATAATGTAGTATGTATAATGGAATACTAGTGAATAAATTATTGAAATACATTTAGTTCTAGGAATGTTTTCATTGTTTATGTGTGTGCTGAGTGTTTTGTTTAGTAAACTCGTGTATAGTGAAATACATAGATCTTAAGTGTAAAACTAGACAGGTTTTGACAAATGTATACACGCGTGTAACCGACAACCAGTTAAGATATCACCCCAGAGAGTTCCCTAGAGCACCTTTCCAGTCAACCCCAGCCTTCATAGGCAATCACATAATAGACACTGTAGATTTGTTTTGCCCGTTTTAAAATGCCACATACATGGAATCAAACTGGATGTATTCCTTTGTGTGAGGCGTCTTTATGTTTCAATGTTTGTAGGATTCAATATATTTGATATTTACCCATCTTGCTGTGTGTATCAGTAGTCAGTTTTATCAGTGTATCAGTTTTAAATTCCTTATAGTATAGTATCACAATTTTGTAACCCATTCTCCTTTTGAAGGGCATTTGGGTTTCTTCCCGTGTGGGGCTATGATAAATAAAACTACAAAAACTCTCATATAAGTAATTTTGTGGGCGTGTATATTCATCTCTTAGATACTGGGAGGCAAATGGGTTAGGTCATAGGGGTAGGTGCACGTTTAACTACCAAATGAGTCTCCAAAGTCATTTTTCCATTTTATGTTATATTAGCAACGTAAGGGAATTTGGGTGTTCCACATCCTCGCCAACATTTGGTGGTGATTATTTTAATTTTGGCCATGGGTGTAAAGTAGTATGTCGTTAATGTTAATTTGCATTTTTTTCTAATGGCTAATGATGCTAAGTACCTTTTCCTGTGCTTACAAGCCATTGATAAATTTTCTCTGGCGAAGTGTTATTCATGTTATCTTTAAAAATTGAGTTATTTTTGAGTAATAGTGTAAAACAGTAACATATATTTACATTCATATATATAAGAAATATGTGTGTATGTATAGGCTGCTGCCCCCAGTTCCTAACACAGAGCTTCTAAGACCCTTGTAAAGGATGCTAGGAGAACCTTTTGTTCTGATATTTAGTCTTTGACCTGAATTCCTGACACAGAGCTCCTAAGACCTTTGTAATTTCCTGATAGGAGCATCTGACACTGAGCTCCCAAATCCCATGAAATCTCCTCCCAGGAACATCTTCTGTTCTAATGAGGTGACTCCTGCTGGGATCCTGGATATAGGCTGGTTACCAGAAAGACCATGATTAGAAGCTTGGAACTTTCAGTCCTGTCCCCAAATCTCTGGAGAGAAGAGAGGGCTGAAAATGGACTTAATAATCAATGATGAAGATTGCACAGATATCCCAATAGTTTAGGGTTTGGGGAGCATCCAGGTTGGTGAACCAATCTATGTGCTGGGAAAATGGTGTACCCCAACTCCACAGGGACAGAAGTTCTTGTGTTTGGGACCCTTCCAGACCTCCCCCTACATATTTCTTCATCCAGCCATGCACGTGTATCTTTAATATATCCTTCGTTACACAATAAACCAGTAAATGTAAATGTTTTTCTGAGTTCTGTGAGCTATCCTAGCAAATGATTGAAACTAAGAAGGGAGTCATGGGAACCTTCAATTTGTAGCCAGGTTGGACAGTAACCTGGTGTGATACTGTGATTTATAATGAGAAATATATATTTGGTCATCACCCACTGTTCCTGGCACATAGATCCTAAAACTTTTGAGATTTCCCATGTAAGATTCATAGGGGCACTTTTTTGTTATACTATGTGGTCTTTTGTCATTAATTTCTGAAATAGCTCCAGTGCCCTATGTAAAAGAAGTGTCTTGTGATATAGAGCAAGCTCCTTTCAACCGCACCTAAGTCTATGTTAATGAGGTAACTTTTGGAAATCCTCAAGGGTGGGGGCTGCTGGCCTGGAGAAACAACCATGATTATTAGAGAGTTAGAATTTTCAGTCTCATCCTTAACTCTAGAGAGGGGAAGGACGCTGGAGGCGGAATCAATCCTAATGGTCAATGATTTAATGAACAATGCTCATGTAATGGAGCTTCCACACAAACGCAAAAGGAGGGGCTCTGGAGAACACTCGGAGATGAACACCTAAGAGATGGTGGGAGAGTCGCAAGCCCAGGGACCATGAACACTATACACCTCTTCCACCTGGTTGTTCCTGAATTACATCTTTTCATAATAAACCAGTGATTTAGTAAGTGCAATGTTTCTCTGAGTTCTATGAGCTGCTCTAGAAAATTAATCAAACCCAAACGGGCTGGTAGGGATCTCTGATCTACAGCCAGTTAGAAGCACAGGTGACAACCTGCACTCGCAACTGACATCTGAAGTGGAGGCAGTCTTGTGGGACTGAACCTTAAATTTGTGGGATCTAATACAATATTCAGGTAGACAGTGTCAGAATTGAGTAAATTATAGGGCGTCCCATCGGTTTTTACTGAGAATTGAAGAACTGCTTGGTGTTGGAAAAAAAAACAAAAAAACCACCCATCATACATGGGAACTTACTACTTGTGACTGCTGTCTGAAGTGGAGGGCAGTCTTGTGGGACCGAGCCCTAAACCTGTGGAGTCTATGCTAACTGAACTGAACTGAACTGTAGGACATTCAGCTGATGTGGGAGAACTGGCTGGTGTGGGAAAACCCCACACATCTGGCATCAGAAGTACTGTGGTAGTACTGTGAGAGTTAAAGACAACAAGGAGTTTTCCCCATAAGTAGAATTTGTTTATTCAGATACTAGTCCTTTGTCAGAAATTTGTACTTTTGAGTATTTTCTTAATCTGTGCCTTGACTTTTAATGAGTTTTTAATTTCAGTGAAATTTCAATTTGTCAGTTGTTTTTCTTTAGGGTTAGGGCTTTTTGGGGCCTTTTATAAAAAATTATTTTCTTGATTTGTTCTTTAGTTTTAAAAAATTAGCAATTAATGACTAAGAATATATTTCAATTTTAAAGATATTAAAGTTCAGTAAAATGTTATCTTATAGTTTTCATTGTTTCATTGTTTTAATATTTAAACAAAAATAGTGGTCACATAGAATAGCAGAATTGAAATAATTGAAGAGTGTCAAAATTGGTAAAATGGATTTAGTATTGTTTGGCTACTTAAGATGCACATGAATATACGCAGAAACCTTAAGATCTAATGACTGTTTATAAATAAAATCTAGACCTATTATAAATGGCAAGTAGAATCTTAAATCAGTAAAAAATACCAAACAAACAAACAAACAAACAAAAATAAATAAATAAAACCAAATAGAGGAAAAAAACATTTCTAAGGAATAAAGATGTGTCTATTCAATCTAATTTGTATGATGTAGAACCCAAAGGATTTCTCAGGCCATCAGATTTACAAGAGAGATCATTCAAGTTGTATTCCTTTTATATGCTCTTGATCGTCCACACTAGCATGATTTCTGAAACATATTCTCTAAAGTTGGTGTAACCTAATTCAGAAGTATTTCCTAATACCTACATCTCTAACAAACTTCATCAAATGGAAACTGATGCTGTCCTTTCAGTATTTTAAGTACCGTACAGACTTAACCTGCACATGAATTCCAAATTCCTTTCTTCCTTTTTTCCTTGGTGAGAAAATTTAGGTTTACTCATAGCAAATTTCAGTTATCTGAACAGTGTTAACTAGTCACCATGTTGCACAGTAGATCCTCAGGCTTTATCCATCTTATAGCCAAGTTTGTAATATCTTTTTACAATCTCTCCCTATTATTTCCCCACCCCCACCTACCCCTATCCATCATTTTTTACTGTTTCTATGAGTATGAACGTTTTTTTAAAAAAATATTCCACATATAAGTAATACCAGTTAGTATTTGTCTTTCTCAGTCTGGCTTATTTCACTTAGCATAAATGCCTTCAAAGTCTGCACATGTTGCAAATAGCAGGATTTCCTTCTGTCTCATGGCTGACATTCCATTGCACGTATACACACTGCATCTTCTTTATCCATTCGTCTCGATGGACACTTAGGTCATTTCCATATCTTGGCTGTTATGATGTTGCAATGAACACAGGAGTGCAAATATCTCTTTAATATCCCATTTTCATTACCTTTAAATCATGGACCTCTCTTGATATGATCAAAAAACACACTAATTCTGAACCATCAACATAATTTACATTTTGCACATGCTTCAGTTTTGTTCACCAGGCTTGTTTTTTAATTTAGATGGTCCAGGGCTGTTGGGTAAAGAATGTGGCGAGCCTTTGTTCCTGGTTCCTGTGAAGTAGTCTCTAAATTCTTGGAATTTCCCCAGTGATGGGCGTGTCTGTTATTCATGGTGGGCTCCGAGAGTTTCCATTAATGAGATGACTCTGGGTGGGGGCTGGACACACCAGTAAGACCAACAGTGTGCTCAGAAGGTTGGAATTGCTGGCACGACCTCTGGAGAGGGGAGAAGAAATTGAGTTCAGCCTCAGGGCCAATGATTCAGTTAATCACGTGTATATATATAAAACCCCAATAAAAACTGGACACTGAAGCTCAGATGAGCCCTCTAGTTAGTGATACTCTACACATTGTCACACATGTGTGTGTAGGGGAGCATGTTCTAATCCCACGGGGAGAATGTTCTAATCCCACGGGGAGAGAACACAGAAACTTCACATTTGGGGACCTCCCAGATATCACCCCATGTCTCTCTTCTTTTAGTTGGTTCTGATTGTATCTTTTTTGCTATACTAAAACTATATAATCTAAGTATAGTGGGTTTTTTTAAAAATTTTTTTGAGTTTTTCTAGTGAATATTCAAACCTGAGGGGGTCATGAAAACCTCCCCCAACTTGTAACCAGCTGGTCGGTCAGAAGGTAGGGTAGCCCTGGAAACTCCCAAGCTTGCAGCTGGTGGCTGAAATGAGAAGTCTTGTGGAGGACTGTGTCCTTAACCTGTGAAGTTTGGCTTAACTCTAGGTAGTGTCAGAGCTGCACTGAAAAAACTTCACCTTTATTTACTGCCACTCGTATGCCTGAGCTACTTTCTCTCATCTTTAAGTTCTTTGGTTCATATAGTTGTGACCATTTTTACAGTAAATCTATTCTGCATTTTATAATTTTTGTAAAAAACATTATAACTGTAGATAGATAGTAGTGTTTCTTTGTAAAGTAAATCAGGTATCAGACATATTTTTATCCAACAAACTTTTATTAAGTGTATTCCACAGGTACATTCTAGTTGGCAGAATACAAAGGTAAAATATATAATTCCTGCTACCAGGAAGCTTATATTCTAGGAAAGACTCAGGCAAACCATTACAATAGAATTAATCAGTGGTATAAAAGAAATATAAAATAGAAAGTTTGTCATGGCCAGATGAGTGGATAAGAAAAAGAGGCCTGGGAAAAAGTGACATCAGTATGGGCAGGGAACAGCCAGGAGAAAGGGGTAAGATGGGGAAAAGAGGGTAGCATGAAAAATAGAGAGTTGAGTGTTCCCTGGGCCCTACGACAAGTTGACTTACACACAGGAGAGGTAATAGTTGAGGTTAGGGAGAAACGCTGGGGCCAGAACATAAAATGCCTTATACACATTTTGCTAACAAGTTTAGATTTTATCTTGAATGTAGTAGGACACACTGAGGGATTTCTGAGATGGGTTTCAGAAAAAAATTTTTTAGAACACTATTATAAATATATTACATATATTGAATGATATTGGAATCATTAGGGAATGATGTAATTCTGGAGGAACAGTAAGGCCTTGGAATTAGAACAGAATTAGAATCAAGAGATATAAAAAGGTAAAAATTGAACTGGATTCCATTGAATTCGAGGGGGTAAGCACTAAGGAGGATTGAGGGTTTGGTCTGGATGGTGCTTCTCTTCACTAAGGGAGATTCAAGAAGAAAAGCATGGTGGGAAGAACAGAATTCAGTTTTGCACATTTTGAGATGCTGTGGAACAACTAAGTACAGTAGACATGTGGTTGAATATATGAGATGACAGCTGAAGGAAGACATTGAAAGTGAAAATACAGATATAAAAGTTGTAACTAAGTGATTTTGGGGCCATGAGAGTAAGATAAAGTAGGAGCTGTATTTGAAAATAGCTGTATTTGAAAATACATGAGGGATAGAATTAGAAGAAGGTTGTTCTGATTATTTTAAAGATGGATACATTCTAATATATTGAAGTGGAAAGAAAGCCAGCAAGGAGAGAGCAGGTGAAATTACAGAAGAGGATAATAGATAAAGCAAGGTCTCTGTGATGCAGGAGAAGTGATTCAGAGATTCAGAGGAGGGGTAGAGGAATACATTTCATCAAACAGAAGGCACAACCACACCACAGAGATATATTCACAATACTGTAAGCTAATAATCAATATTCATTTTTCTATGAAAACTGTTTCATTAAAATAGCCCATAAAACCTGAGTGAATCCAGCCTATAACCAAAATTTTCCAGAACTTGGGCAGTTTTCATGAAGCAGAAAACACAAAGCCACTCTGAAATGATGGTAAGTAGGTTGCTAGAACCTTCACAGGGAGAGTAACTCACTCTTGTGCACCAGCCCCACTGGGCACCCGATTCAAATCCATGCCTCTGCAAGTTACCAATTACTTTATGTGATGGACCATCAAGGTTACATGCAAATTAGGAAATAGAATCCAGAATATTAAGTGTCTATTTCATTCATTTAACAAACTAATATTATAACTACGTCCCAGGTATTGTTCTGGCTGCAAAAATGAAGAGGACATTGTCTCTCCCTCCCAGGAGTGCAAACTCAATTGGTGGACCTTACAAACAATGAATTACTGTAAAGGACATGTACTACAAGATGCAGAAATGAGAATAGAGAAAAGGTATTGCCTTATGTCCAAAAGTTTAAGAAAGGTTATCTGGAGCAAAGAACACATAAACTGACTCTTAAAACGAGTACAAGTCTGCCCGGAGCATGGTTGTGGGGTTCTCCAGAGAGTGGGAATAGTATGTGCAAAATAGTGATGGCAAGAAAAAAGACTTCTGGAGAATGGGTTTGACATGGTTGAAGTAAAGAGTATAAAACAGGAGAATGGAAAAAGGACTGGAAAACAGGCAAAATCGAAATAAGAAAGCTCTATATATTATTCTAAGAAATTTGGACTTTTATATTTAGATATTATAGAAGTAAAAAATTTTAAGGAGATTACAATGAAAAATTCTTTTTAGAGAAAATACTATTGGAGTGTAAAAGATGAGAAGGGACATCAATACACACCTGAGATAGGGAGACCAGTTAGGAGGCTACTCCGTGTAGGTGAGACATGACAGAAGCTGGAACTGAAGCTTGAGCTGTGGTCATGGACAGTCCTGGACAGATTCCAGTTATTTAGAAGACAGACTGACAAGACATGGAGAGCAATTAGGGGTAAGAGTGATCAGGGTCACTTCGGAATCTCTGGTTTGAGTAACTAGATGCAGCCTCATGGAACTAAAGTGGAGATCACAGGTGGGGAAGCAAGTATAATTTTAATGCCCCTACAGTTCTGATTTATGAACTCACTTGATCATTTTTGAATGGGGCCGGCCCATATAACTAGAACCTTTGCATGTTATTAGTAAAACTGAGGTCATTCAACAATATCAGAAAATGAGACCTTAAATATCAAAAAGTAAAATACAGATTATAATAAAGGAATGAGCCTAGGAGGACTGAGAGCTGGTCAAACACATCCACACATAACACTGAACTTTTCTACAGGTAAGAAACTGGCAACTGGACTGTAGTTTAATCAGTGCTTTTAATGCATAGAAAGAATATGGCACTCTGAAAAGGTTGGCACAGAAAACAGGGTTCAGAAAAATAACTTATGGCTATGGAGCTCATAGGAATTCCACTAACTAGTAAGCTATGTGGAAGATCAGTATTTCCTTGTCTTCCCAGACTCTGGGTAATTATATCCACTTATCTTTTCAATTTCATGCTCACCAAGTAACCTTTAAATTGGCAGCTGAAAGAAAGGATGACCTATTTAGGAATACACATACATTCCTCACCTCTCTCCAAACACCGGTAAAGTTGACAAAAATGGCAACTGGGTTTTTGTATCTCAGAAACAAGTAAAAGTAGTTAGTATTAGTTTATTGCTAAGAAACTGGTATTCTGGGTAATGTATAAAATCCAGTTAACATGTTTGTAAGGCTTAGGTCCATCTGCAAGGCCACCCCATCTGCAACAAGCTGGGATCCCCAGACAACACCCCATCAATACAGCTCTCCCCAACCACGACATAAACCTTGGTTATCTGGTGACCAGTCAAGCATCCAGAAAGAGCTTCCATGTGTGACCTAGATATTATAAAAAGAACAGAATTAGACCAAACTATTAGAGCAGTACTGAGTATAATGAATCTTCCCCACCCCACTCCCCATTCTCCTGCTGTACTACCTGTCCCTCTGTTATGCAGCAATGCATATTATCAAATCACCCATACAGAGCACAGGTATTTAGTCTGCTTTTCCCACCTGGATATAATCTCTAGAGGGTACAGATAGTAACTTATGTTCTCTTTAATACCTGAGAGTATAGAACACATAGCCTTATGCATAACAGACACTTATGTTTTGTATAGAACCAGAAACAATTAAGCAAATTAGGTATTATAGGGCTTCAAATTAGGTGTGGAATCTCTGCCTGTGATGAACAATTATGAATGTGCAAGAATCTGTCTAAAATGTCATCTTCCAAGAATAAGGAAGTCTAACACTCAGGAAGCTTTGGTGAGAGGGGTGTAACAGTATCCCTAGTGATTTGCAGAAATGAGTAATCATCTCAATTTTCTCTATGCCTATTTATTCCTGTGTCTCATTGGTTACGAGAGGGAAGAAAAATCCCACAACTCATCCCAGTTTTGTTGAAATTTCACCATAAAATGGAATTTATGTTTATAATAATTGAATATAATGATAGCTCTAGAAAGACTAAGTAAGAGCTTTTCTAAGATCCATTTCTTTGCGGTTTTAAACATTAAACTGAATGCAGAGTACTTGGATCTGAGTTTATTTTATTTTCCTGACATCTGACATAATGTCTAAAAGTAAGAAATGCCACTGAAAATATTCTAGACTGATTATCACCTCATGCATAAACTACTACAACACTTTACCAAGTCACTTTCCTGCTTCCAGCCTCTCCGCTCTTGGTTCCACAAAACATATCCTCACCCAACTGCTCTAGTTAAGCAGCTCTTTCACCAAGACAGTCTACAAATATTCATTTAGCAACTATTATGGGCCAAGCACTGATATAGGTGTACAGGGAACACAGAGACAAATAAACATTGTCCTCTGCCTTAAAATCTACAGTCTAACGAAAAATAACACACAATAGTAATAAGATCCTAAAGGGAATCAAAAGAGGGGAAAATTATGGCTTGGGTGAGGCAGGAAGACACTATAGATGAGGGGCTTCTAAACGAGAATTTAAAGGACAAGATTTCCATGGGATAAAGTAGGAAAGGAGTTTTCCAGATGGAGGCAACGACACTGAGTTGTGGGTGGCCATGAAAGCTGAGATAAATTAAGCAGAAACAAGACACAAAGCAGGTGTCAAATCTTTACAGAAGAGTAACAGACACCGGGCCAGGAACCTTACTTAGCACATGCTGCCCAAGGAAGACCACTCTTTAAAGTGCTCCTCCCGCACGTAATTAATCCTTAGTCCAAAACAAAAACAAACAAAAAAATCAAGTAACACAGATCCAGAGTATCTAGCCAAGCAGGAACACAGCAGGTCAACAATAGCTTAAGAAACAGACAACCGGTCAGCCACTGGGCCACTGCGCACAGCCGAGCAGGTTGTACATCGTCTATGGAAATGGCAGGCACTTACTGAAGCTGTGCGGTGCCCAGCGTGTTCAGAAGTACTCAGTGACCCTGACAATTTCAGACGGTGCGTGCCTTCCTAGCTTTTTAGGGGTCTTGCTTTGCAAAAGGGAACTCATTTATGGTGAGCTAGGGCCAAGTACAAGGCAAGTCTCAGAAGACTGAAATCAGCTGTATAGCTCAATCTCTTATAATAAAAGGGCAGAGACACATGTAGTGATGAATTAGGTACAAAGCAAGGAACTCTATTGTGGAGAAACACAAGGAGGCTGGACAATAAATAGCACGTATAACAAGAAATATATATTACATATATATATATGTTGAGTGATGCCAGTATCAAGATTAGTATGATTTTTTAATTTCTAATTTCCATGTAAGAATTCTTACCGCTTCTTTAAAAAAAAGGATTGGCCCCAGAATCTGACTACCGTGCCCCAAACACCTACAACCAACTGATGAAGTTTAAGTGGCCACAGGACAAAGTTATTAGAAACTAAAACATGCCATCACATTAGCAGTCAAGAAAAAATTATTTAAACCTTTATTTTTTAAAGTTATTGTTTCTCCTTCCTCTCATTACAAATAACATTTCAGCTACATTATAATTTTTAAAAGCTTTGAGCTTTGCCTGGAAATCCAAGCTTTTGAGTACTAACTATTCTAACTGCAAATTCTTTTTTCTTTTTTTTTTTTTTTTTTTGAGAGTGGTCCGTCAGTGCAATTTCATTTGGACACACAGAAATTGTGTAAAACCAACTGGCCACAGAAAATCTTTGTCAGCTAATACTAATCATGTAATACACTGCAGGCCTTTTGTGTATACTCTACTTACCTCGCGTGACAGTCCTATAAGATAACCTTTATGATCTGAATTTTACACATAATATGACTGAAGATTCAAGAACTTTCTTAAGGTCACTCTGCTAATAAAAGGAGCCAGAATTCAAGTGCTGTAATGACTCCAAAGCCCAGCCTCCAGACCGACCACAGCTTTTCGCTGCTTCTGCAACTGGTCCACATGGAGTAAAGCATGGGTCCCCAAACCCCAGGCTGCAGACCGATAACCAGTCTGTGGCCTGTTAGGAACTGGGGCGCACTGTAGCAGGTAAGAAGTGGGCAAGCCAGCGAAGCTTCATCTGTATTTGCAGATGCTCCCCATCACTTAATCACTGCCTCAGCTTCAACTCAGCTCATCAGGCATTAGGCTGTCATAGGAGCACCGGTTCCTGCTGCCAAAAAGGTTAGAGACTGCTGGAGTAAACTATTAGAGTTTCATCAAGTATAATTTAATGAACGCTGAAAGAGGAGCAATAGTCAGAAGCCAATATATGACTATGAGGCTGGATCCCAATAAGCTATTACTTTAAAAAGAGTTTAATGAGTCTGACAGTGAGTCTTTTAAAAATGTTGAAAAGAAACTTTGTTTGCTACTCAAAAGTTACAACAGAAATGTTACTGCAAAACAAAAATAAATAAATAAATAAATAAAGTAAAATGCAAGGAAATGAGGTTACACTGAATCATATTTTATGTCTGCCTAGAATTTGGAAAATGCAAACCAAATCCACTCCAAGAAAATTAAGTTTGTGGAAATCCTGCAATTAGATATAGACAGTTTTCTTTGGTTTAAAAAGTTTCTAGATTTATCATTAAAAAAAAAAAAAGTCACTGAGCATCACAAGTGGCCATATTGCTAAATCTGAACAACTCGAGATCTACACAGTTTATTACTGTACACATTTAATAATCACAACTTATGCTAATTTCCAGGCATGAAGAATTATAGTACTGCTTATTTTCATACAAAAATCTGTTAAATGAGGGAAGATAGGGAAGGAAGAGGAAAAGAAGAAGGAAGAGAAGGAGGAGGAGGAGGAGGAAACAACTTATTATTGGGGTTTGGAACCATGAAATAAAGTAAGGCCCACAAAGTGCAAAGAGTCCAGGCTGATTCTCAATCTAGTATTATTTCCATTCTAACCAACTTCTTCCACACAAGGTTTCTAAAGCCTGTAGTCTTAGAAATCATGTAACTGAAAGCATTCATTTTACTGATAGTAAAACGGTCCAAACTCACATTTCTGGCAGCAGAGCCAGAATAAGTAGGCATCCTGACCATGGCTAGTCCATCTGGGCATAGCTATATTCTTTAGGCATACATAGTCATTGGTGTACACATATTAAGGCCTATTTAAAGAGAGTACCTTATTAGAAAATAGGTTTACTCACAAGTACAGAATCAGCATTTAAATTACACCATAGTGGGGCATATAAATCCTCTTGCCTTTTAAAGATAAATACATTTATTTAGAAGCGTTTTCAGTTAATACTAACTTTAAAAACACTTTAATTCAATACCAAAAGTGATATTGTTTTATTAATTTTAAAGAATAAGAAATAAAGAAATTAAAGAATAACTCGAGCAAAAAATAAATTACACTTAAGGTGATTAACACTATTAATCATCAGAAAACTGATCATTAAAACCACAATGAAATATCTCTATATACCCACTACAATTCAAAAGACTCAGAATATCAACTGTTGGCAAGGATATAAAGAAACTAGAACACTCATGTATGGTTAGCAGAATGTAAATTGTATAAACACTCTGAAATTCTAATTTCTGGGTATATAGTCCAACAGAAATGAGTGCTATGTCCGACTAAATACATATACAGCAATGTTCATAGCAGATTTATTCATATTGGCTCAAAACTAAAACAACATAAATGTCGATCAACAATACAAAAGATAAAATTGTGATATGTTCATACAACAGGAATACTATTCAGGAAAGAAGAATGAACTACTGTGATTCAAAACAACATTGAGAAATCTCACAGAAATAAAGTTTAGCCAAAGAAGTCAGACATGAAAGAGTACATTGTATTACGATGCTATTTATAAAAACAAGCAAACTAATTTATAGTACTAGAGGTCAAATAATGGTTAATTTGGGGAAGGGAAAGGCATTTACTGGGAGGAGACAAGGGGGCATTCTGGGATGCTAGAAATGTTCCATATGTTGATCTGAAAGATGGGTACATGGTTGTACACATATGAAAAAATTAATCGAATTGTACACTTACGATTTTGTGGATTCTGGTGTATGTAAGCAATAGCCCATATCCTAGGTACTCTTTTTCTCTACTTTCTGTGAGATTCATCCATGTTGTTTTTTGTAGCAGTTCTTCATTCTTTTTCATTGCTGTATAGTACTGTATTGTACCAATGCACTATAATTATTTTTGTTGTGGGGCACCTAAAAAAGTTTTAAAAATTAAGTTTTTTAGATCTCAAACGAAGATTTTCTCTGCTCAATAGTAGACTGTTTACTAAAATACTAAGAAATAAACTACATTTGCATATTAGCCATCTTCTATTTTCAGTATTAACAAATTGCCAGGTGACACTTATTTGGCGCCAATCAAGTCTACAGTGCTAAACTCAATGACAGAGTGACAGACACAAAGTTTTTCTCAAAAAGAACACTTCAGGGTATAAAAATGTTTGCCAGGAAGAGCCTTTATGTGACCTTGAGTGGAGAACAGGATTCTCAAACCCTCACAACCAAGATCATAGGAAAGGGGCCCTATTAAAAAAAAAAAGAAAAAGAAAAAGAAATTTAAAAGATGACCCTTCGTGAATCAATAAAATACTATATCTAGAGGATTGGTCTATGATTAGTAAACTTATGCAATTATTTCATAGGACTTTTGTGAATGGGATAAAAATGAGAATCTAGGCAGGACGCAGGATGCTAATTCTCATTATAATATGATGGATACCAAATAACTATAAAATTAATTTCAAATTCTATATATCTGCCAATGTTTATTGAGTCTTTACTAATTGCCTGGCCCTATGCTAAGTGCCTTATATGCGTTCTTTTACTTATTCTCACAATAATGGTATGAGGGATGGTATTATCTCTATTTCAAAGATGAGGCAACTGAAGTCCTTGCCGAAATAAGGCCACAAATATGTTCTCCTATGTTCTCTCCTGGAAGTTTTATAGTTTTAGGTTTTCCATTTACATCTATGATGCACTTGGAACAAGAATGAATAGAATCAGTCATGAAGAGTGTATAGAATACGTGCAAGGGATGGATGCAACCCAGGAAAAAAAAATTAAGTCAAAGCTTAAAGAAGTAGAGTTGGGCAAAAAAGACACAAGGTGTTGTTGGAGAAGCACTAGGAAAATTCTTAATAACCAACACTGTGTACTAAAAATAAGCAAAACGGACCTATCTTGGATGAGGTCACTAGTGACCCTACGAAGAGGATTTACAGTAAAAACAAACCATTCCGACAACGGAACTACATCTAATAAACTACTCGACAGGAATTCCCCGCTGTCCAAGGAACTGGGGTGAGGCTGAAATCCCTGAGCACTCTGAAAGGTCACTTCTCCAGGCGCGGGGTCTGGGCTTCCCGACACTGAGGATAATTGAGGTAAATCCCAGTCACATACGCACTTTGGGGACACCTCCGGAATTAGGTCCTAGGTATAAACCCGAGGCATCACTGCCCCGCTGGGAAATCAGAATCACACTCAAGGCGGGTATGCCAAGCTGACACCTCACCAGGGAGGCGGCTGGCTCAACTACAGCTGAAGGAAGGGCGGGATGGCACTCCGCACTCGAGTAATCCCGGGGCTAGGCAGGCTAGTCCCGCCCACTCCCCACCTCCTTGTGGTCTGCGGACGCGCGGGCTCTGCGGCCCCACCGCGCGACACGCTCCTCCGAGGCGAAGAGCTCTACCACTCACCCCTTGGGTGGGATGTTGAAGCCACCGGCCACGTCCTTCCCCAGAAGCCACGCTGGGGGCTCTGTACGGACTCCCTTGTTAGGTCTCTCTGGTCTAACCGGGAGCAGTCCTCCGGAGCCCTCCATCCCATCACGCAGAAGCCGGCTTCCCTCTCCCCGCCAATGAGTCGTAAAATGCAGTAAAGGCGCCGACGTTTTGCGGCACCGCGTGTGAAGCCGGCGGCGTGGACCCGGGCTCGGCGCGAACCTTCTCTTTCTCTGCTGTTTCAGCGGAAAGGTGGCCTTTAGCAATTTGGGGAGGACAGGGGCTCAGCTCCGATTTTCCCAGCGGCTAACTGTCGGCTCCTAGGTTTGTGAAACCAGAGAAAAATCGGGGTAGGGTTACTTAGAAACACTATTCAAGTCCCTGTTTAAGAGACGTGAAGTCATTTTCTCAAACCTCACTCCTGTGACATCCTGTCCCTTTTCATGCTGTTTTCGGTTTTCATCTTCGTGATCATCACTAGATTTTAAGTATCATCGGTGGAGCTGACATTTGTTTTTCTTGTTCACTTCGTCTTGCAGTCTCCCTCCCCCTGGACTTTGAAATGCTTTACCTCATCGGCTTGGGCCTGGGAGATGCCAAGGACATCACAGTCAAGGGCCTGGAAGTTGTAAGACGCTGCAGTCGTGTGTATCTGGAAGCCTATACCTCCGTCCTGACTGTAGGGAAGGAAGTCCTGGTAGGTGGTTAAGGTTCTCCAGCCTCCTGGGAAGAAAACTATATACAACAGCTGATTTTCATTACACTGAACTGAACAGAATTTTCAGACCTGCTTATTTAAACCCTTTAAAACACATCCCCTGCTCTCTGAGGATCTGAGTAGTACAAAAATCAAAATCATACACCAACCAAATGACTTGGAAAATGAAAAAGTGTTTTGTCTTACTTTACAAGTCTAATTTTGTGGCTTTTTTCAGTAAATAGGAAAGTTATTTTACACTCCTGGGGTTGGTTATAAAAATCCCTTATTTCATAAGATAGCTAAGAAATCCTTTGTGAGTTGAGTGCTAATGAGGTGCTGACACAGCCTTAATGAGTTTGTTATAATTCAGAAACAAAGCTGAAAGCTTATCCCTTGAAGCATTTCCATAGGGAATGGTAATCACCTTTCTGTCTGTATCTGTCCAGAGAGGTCTTACCTTTAAATAAAGATTTCCAAGTAAGGTTTATAACCATACACTTGTATGCATCCAGTGAGCCTGAACATAGTAACCAGAGCCTTTGTTAATATGTCATACATTTAGCTGGCTCTCATTAGTGGCTCAGTAAGTTTTGGAGAAGGGGCTAAGTTCATGTTCATTGTCAAACTTCAAGTACAATATAAATTACGATGAAAAGATTGATGGACAGGTTATAGAAGGAAGAAGAGCATTTAATTTATTTTATTTTTATTATGGTAACATTGGTTAATGAAATCCAATAAGTTTCAGGTGTACAATTTAACAGGAATATATATATTGAAGTGTGTGTGTGTGTGTATGTGTGTATGTGTATGTGTATGTGTATTGCATTGTGTGTTCACCATCCACAGTTAGATTTCTTTCTGTCATCACATATTTGATGTGATGACATCAAATTTTGCCCCATCTATCTCCCTTTTGCCCCATCTATCTCCCCTTCCCCCCAACACCCTCTGGTAATTAACTAGTTTATTGTCCATGTCCATGAATCTCTGCTTGTTTGTCCTGTTCATTTGTTGCTTTTAGGATTATATTCCACATATAAGTGATATCATGTGGTTTTTTAATTTTTTCTGTCTGGCTTACTTCGCTTAGCATGATTATCTCAAGGTCTATCCACGTTGCAAATGGCAGTATTTCATCTCTTATGGCTGAGTAATATTCCATTGTATATATGTATCAAACCTTCTTTATCCAGTCGTCAATTGTAGGACACTTCGGTTGCTTCCATATCCTGGCCACCATGAGTAATGCTGCTTTGAACATCATTGTGCAAATATCTTTTCTGATGTAGGTTTTCAAGTCTTAGGGGTAAATACCCAGTAGAGGGATTGCTAGACCATATGGTAGATCATATGGTAAATCAATTTTTTTAGGAAGCTCCATACAGTTTTCCATAGTGGCTGTACCAATTTGCAGTCCCACCAGCAGTATATGAGAGTTCCTTTAAGAAGAGCATTCTAGAACTGTCTGGTCTATCAAGTCTTCCAAACAAAAAGACAACCTAGAGAATTTCAAGTCTCTGCCCTCTCAGATTCACAGCCAAACAGGTAGTATTATTTATAAGTTCTCCATTATTCAGAAAGTAATTAGAGACAGGGAATCCAGGAAAGAGTTTTAATTTTGGTATATACAACTTGAATTTCTTTAGGCAACTTCTGTGGATAAATTATGATCTTATATGCCCTTGGTGAATGCACTTGTGTGCATTGTACCAAAGAGATAGATGTAAGATGATCTTGGTTCTCAAATGATCCATGATTCATCTGTGTTATACCCAGGAAAACAAATAATAATGTAAGATTTAAGTAATAATTCATGATGGCAGTGGAAAGGGGAAACTATAAAATTATATTGCTGGAAAGAACTTAGATGGTCTTAAGTCAACATTCTTGCTTCACCAACTAAATAGTAGAAGTTATCTCATGTTAAGTAATTACTAGTTATTAATTACAATTGGAATACATGTGAGAGAGAAGATAACTTCAGGCTATGAGCTATGTTTTTAAATAATGCATCCTAGTCTTTTCGTTTTGTTTTCATTTACGTCATGGTCCAAATAGAAAATGTTAATATTTGTACAGCTCTGCAGGGTAAATGGAGGAAACTGCTCAAAGCCAAAGGGAACTAACTTTGGGGGCCCAGCTACCTGCAGAAAGCAAAGATCACTAAACTGCCTGTCTTTGCCCCATTGGTAGTACATATGAAGTTCTGCAATCAGCCAATGTTCTGTGACCTTGGGCAGTCACTGAATTTTTCTATGCTCTTATCTGTAAAAGGGATAAAAATAGTGCCTGTCTCATAGAGTATGGTGAAGATTAGATGAAATCCTATACCACATAAGTTCTTAGAACAATGCCTGACCATAGAGTCAGCTCAATGTAAGTGTATTATTACAAATATTATTACAGATAGGATTTGATAAGGGGAAGAAAAAGAGCATTCCTTGCTGAATTAAAAATAATTGTGAGCAAAAGCATGGAGGAAAACACCGTATTTGCTATGCTTGTTCTTGGGCATCACTGAAATAACTTTCATTTTCTCCCAATGTATTTGTTCCCGCTCTTTTCTTCCTAACCTACTTCACCTGGATACTGGGTTACTCTTTCCTTGTCCTGTCAAACTGCTGCAGATTGATATTGAAGGCACAGAGAAGGACAGTAAAGGACTTTGCATTGAGTGAAATGAGGCCATCAGCTATGGCCTTTATTAGCTTCCCATTTGTCTGTTCTCTGAATCTGTGTTTCAGGGAATCTGTCTTCCCTCCAGCCTTAAAAAATGACTTGTAAGATGAGGTTCTCTTCCTGTTCAAGATTAATTCCAACTAGGTGTGTGTTTTGCAAACCTTTTTTTCCTCCCCCTCCCTCTGGAACCTTACTCCCATTAATTTATTTTTTCTTCTTTATGTTTAATCTATATTAATATTCGTCTCCCCTTGGCCTGAAACCATATTCAAATATTTTCTGTTCTGAAAACTCCTCTTTTAAGCCCACTTTTCCCATAATGATTACTGTTTCTCTCTCTTGGAAAAGCAGCTCACTCATGTCTCAGACTCCTGCAAGCTGACTCCCATTCTTCTGAAGTATTTCTGTTTATTGAAAATTATTTAGTAGCTGAGAACTCCAGAGGACCGTTTTGAATTCTTATGTTTCATATCTTCTGACATAGGTGACTACTCCTTGAAACAGGCTTTCAAGGCATTACTTTCTCTTGATTTTATTTCTACTTTTCCTATTTTCTCAATTCCACGTGTAAGTTCCTTATTTCTTATGACCTCTTGATCTTTAAGAAATGTTAGAAGTTCAGAAAAAAACATTTTCTTCATTTTCCCATAATCATGTGTTCTTTTACATATGTGAATATGAATGTTCTGCAATTATTAAGTTCTGGGTTTATAAAATTAAGGTATATAAAAATTAATGGTTAAGAAAAAATATATGGTAAAAGAAAATAGAACATTTTCATCTATAAAAACATTGTCATTGAGAACTTCTGGAACAATTATCTCTAAAATTTGTAGAGGAAAGGAAGAGATCTTTTTTCACATTTGAAGAGCGGATTCTAGTTAAGTATTAGGACATAATTATCACAGGTAAAACAGTAGCCTTTTTCTTCAAATCTTTAATCATTTGTTCATTTGGTCATTTGCATGACATATATTATTGAGTATCAGATACTCTTTCATTATGGTAATCCTTATAATATTTGGCTTAAGATATAATCCTTATAACATAATCCTTATGACACCAACAAACTTGTCTGTGTGTAAGAAATAGTATTATATCTGTGCATCCACTTTTACTCGATCTAAATTACATGCTGCTCCACGGAGAGTCAGTTATAAGATTCATGATCTTGCATAATAGCTTGTAACCACTACTACATGACCACTAGCACACCAGCTTCCTCTTCTTACTTACTGTCACTTCAGTTAAGGTCAGCTCCTGGGTTTGTTCTCTAGAGTTGAACTTCAGGGGATTAGTTCACAAAGCAGTTTATATGGAGGCTCTTATATATTTGGAATTCTTTTTTCTCCCCTGCAACTTTGCCCTTTTTTTTTCTTTTTCTTTTTTTTTTTTTTAGCAGGAACTAAGAAATACAGTTTTAAATTATTCTTTCTTACAATTATATAAGAATGTTTGCTGGTTATATAAACAGCTAAATCTTAATTTTCTATTATTTCTCATTGAAGTTACTTTTCATTTTAGCCAGGGTCCCGTAGATTTCCCCAAAGAAAATTTAATAAAATTCTAACTACAGTGTATATTTATAATTACTTTATATATTCTGTATTGCTATGTTTCTAAAGTAAAGTTCATGGATACATATTCTCTGTTCATCCTACAACGTTCTCCCTGGTCTGTTAGAACCAAATTTAGAGATAAATTAAAAATGCAAAAAGCCTCAGATGTTAGGTCTACCTCCTCTTGGGATATTAAGATAAGCCCCAAAGACAGAGTTTAATTGCAGCATGATATAGAGTGCTAGCTCATTGATGTAATCAGTGATCTGTGTTTGGATGGTTGCCAAGATTTGCACTAACCCCAGACAAAGATTATTTTGTGTGTGTATGTCTGTTGAAATGGTCACCTGCTGTCTCATTTTGATACTGGATTTAAATCTATAGGAAGAATTTTATGGAAGAAAATTGATTCTTGCTGACAGAGAAGAAGTGGAACAAGAAGCAGATAATATTTTAAAGGATGCTGATATCAGTGATATTGCATTCCTTGTAGTTGGTGATCCATTTGGGTAAGTCAAAGCAGATATTTTGACTTTTAGTTGTATTTACTTATTTTTTTAAACCAGTAAGAATTATTGTATTTTTAAAACCTTTTACCTTCCAGATCTGGTTGAAGGACTCTGTTTACCAAAGCTCTAAAATTTCTAAAAGCTTAAACTTTTAAATGTCTAAAAGTTTAAACTTTCATTATCTTTGATATTAATGAAGAAAATCTACTTGGCCCAGATATGATCAAATACATCATGTTATCAAGTATCAACTCTAAAGTTTGTACCATTGCTTCTGCTGTTCTTTTAGAAGGTCACTTAGGACATCAAAAACATAACTAGTATATCATTAAATAAGTATATTACATTTTTTGAGAGTCATGCCTGCCACTTGTTAATTACAAGTATCTTCTGCTTTCTTTTTTAATCATCCAATATTTAGCAATATTGCTGTCACTTTACTTGCCTTGAATTTATCATCTATCAGGCCTCAGATTTCAATTTCTTATATCCATTGGGAGCTCTGTTCTTCCCCATTACTAAAAAGATGGGCTTCTACTTCTCTGGTCAAGCATCATCAATCTCTAATGTCATGCCAAACAGAAGAGTTCTTTGTCTCCAGCTGGTGACCCAAGATTTATGTCACAGATTTAGGGAACATAAGGATAATTAAATCACTATGAGCCTACCACCACGAGTGTTTTTCAAAAGATTAGAGTTACGTGTGTGTGTCTGTCAAAAAGAAAGTAATGTATATCAAAATGATGTGCCAGGGATTGTGTATTATTATTATACTTGGTTGCAAATGACATTGGATAATTATACATTTTAAAATATGTAAATAGTTTGTTTTAGCCTCTGACATTGTTGTAAAAGTAAGGCTTTCTTTAAAGGAAGTATGCACGTGCACGAGAACGTGTGTATTTTTTAGCCATAAAATAGTAAAATAAGGTACTGAAAAATCCTATATATAAAATGTCTTGGAACTCTTATAGTATTTTCTTATTATCACACTGTCTTCTGCCAAAATCCCATGTTTCCTCTAGTGACACCCGAACTTGCCAAATTTCCCAACTTGATGGTACCACCATTCCTGCAGTCACTTAAACCAGTACTCTCAGAATTATCTTTTACTTTCATGGCATCCAGTCACTGACAAAGTCCAATAAACCAGTGCTACTCAAAGTGAGGTTTGCAGACTGGTGCCAGCCAACAAACTTACTAGTCTATGATGAGATAACAGAAATTTATCCCTGGTGGATCTAATAATAAAAATTTAAAGCTTATATTTTGTATTTTAATTTATATTTGATTTTTAGAGTTAATTTTTAATTGCATTTTATAAAACTATTCTTCATGACAATATAGAACTTAAGAAAATATTGGCCCTTTCTTATGGCTGGAATCGCCATCTTCCATTAATCACCAAAATCACACAAGGGAAAGGAGGAGAGGCATCCACTCTATGTTCTCTAGGGCTTTTAGAAAACATTGACCACATACGTGCAAATCTACAAGAAAGGTGATATTGTAGACATCAAGGGAATGGGCACTGTTCAAACGAATCCTCACCAGCATTACCATGGCAGATCTGGAAGAGTCTTCAGTGTTACCCAGCATGCTCTTGGCATCGTTATAAACAAACAAGTTAAGCGCAAGATTCTTGCCAAGAGAATTGGTGTACATGTTGAGCATATTAAGCACTCTAAGAGCCGAGAAAGCTTCTCAAAACGTGTGAAGAAAAACGATCAAGAAAACAAGGAAGCCAAAGAGAAAGGCACCTGGATTCTACTGAAGTGCCAGCCTGCTCTACCCAGAAAGGCACGATGTGTGAGAACTAATGGGAAGGAGCCTGCACTGTGGAACCCATTCCCTATGAATTCATGGCCTGATGGGTATAAAGAGATAAAAGACTTCTAACTGAGTAGAAGTGTGCTGTCCCCTCCCCCAAAGAAATAGTTAAATTAAATTTTTTTTTTTTTTTAGGTGAGGCAGCCCTTGGTTGACCTCACAGATTGCAAGGACCTTATCAGCTTACAATCTCTTATTTTTAGATTTTTTTTTTTATGCATACAGTACCTGGTCTTCCCAGGTGGTCTCCCATCCAAGTACTAATCAGGCCTGACCCTGCTTAGCTTCTGAGATCAGAAGGGCTTGTTCAGAGTAGCATGGCCATAGACAAGAAAACTCTTTTAAAAAAGAAAATATTGGCCTTTCACCAGTTATTTTGAGAAGCACTGCTGTTGACACTTTTCAACCAACTTTTTCATGTTCTTTCATTCCATTCTGGCTACCACTCTTCTACCTAACTGAAGCTTTTATTATCATGTACCCTAGTTTAATATAGTAGCCTTTTACCTGGTCCAGACTCTTCATTCATTACTAATGCTATGGTTAAATTCACATCTGTAAAAAACCACAATTAGAAGGGCTCAAAATGAGAACATTATTAGCTCTGTTATTGGCCAGACATGGAAGATACTGTCCAACCTGCCCTTCGATGTATGTCACTCTTCTACTGAAGCCCATAGTAGAAGGAAGAATTCTTTGTAAATAAAAAAAAATGAGGCCCAGAGAAAGTGCCTTGATGCTTTTACTACCCTGCTCAAAATCCTTCAGTGACTTGTTGTGGCCTTAAATCTTTTAACAGTCTTATCTGCTCTTTCCTTTGGCTACTTCTTTTTTTAACTATGTCAGAGCCAAATGTACAATTTCATCATCTCGTAAGTATTGAACAATATTTGTCCTCCATGTCTTTGCTCATGATTTTTTCTTAAAACACTGTTCTTCCCAGTCCTTCTTTTATTCCCAGTTTTATTGAGATAGATCGACACAAAAGCACTGCATAAGTTTAAGGTGTACAGCATGACACAATAAGTTACCTTCCATCATCTTATATAGATACAAAAGAATACATTTTTTTCCCTGTGATGAGAACTCTTAGGATTTACTCTCAACAGTTTTAAAGTGTACTATAAACTAGTGTTAGCTATTGTCATGCCCAATTTCTATTTGGTAAAATAGATTCTTTAAGACCCAGCTCAGATGCCACCTCTTCCATGAATCTTACCTTGTTTAGGAGCAAGTACCCCTCCCCCCCTTTTAACTCCTAGGCAATTCATTTACCCTGTTAGTGACTAATTATGTATAATCTTGTATTTAGATTTATATAATAATTACTATACTAAAGTTAATTTTCTATCCACTGGATTACTATTGGGATATAACAGTCAAAGATGTAATGGTTGGAGACAGGATGGTAGGGAATGTGTAAATTTTAATTGGACCTGCAAGAATGAGAATATGAGCGAATTAAATGGATAAATCAGGAAGGGAATACAGAATGCAACAAGGCACTGAAATTCTTATATACAACAACAAAAGAATGTTCTTTGTTTAATTTTAAGCCTCTTTCTACTTATTTGAATAAAAAATTTAAAAAGGGAAAACTGCTTATTCAATCTTAAATTCTTTTTTCTAACTTTTTAAAAATTATAAAATATATATAACATAATATTTACTATTTAAACCATTTTTAAATGTACAGTTCAGTGGTATTAAGTATATCCAACAATCTTAAATTCTCTAAAAAAGTTGAAAGTCAGTTGACATAGTTTCTTCTTGGTCATTTTATTCCTGGTTATTGAAAGAAATGTGGAGGTTAATCAAATAAAGAGTATAAATGACTCTTTAAAAAATCCTACATCAGTAGATCTGACTCAGTCATGTGAGAGATGACTGTCTTAAGCTTTCTATCCACATAAAGATCATCCTTCAACAAATTCTAATAATGATTCCATCATGTTATTCTTTATTTTACTATATTCTATAACTATATTTTATAATAAGTTAACATACTTATTTTTATACTTATGTGTGTGCCTTTTCCTTCATGGCATACAAAAATATACCTTTATTTGCTTGTTTCCTACGTGCTCTAGTGTAAGTCATTTGATTGTTGCCATTCCACGTAATGCATTTGAACAGCGCTTAGTGCCTAGTAACATCAGCATTATTATCAGTAGTCCATTTATTTCTCCAATGTAAGTAAATCTGCCATGTATGATTAATAGATATTATTTTTTTCCATTCCCACTTTCCCATCCCCACATTTTGTATTATTTTTTTATGATAGATTCTCCCCAATAGGTTTATAATACCAAAAAATCAAAAGTTTTGAACATGGGCATTTTCAAGTATATGTTGTCAAATTAGTTTGCCAAAAGATTGTGCCAATTTACAATGTTTTCAGTAGTTCATAAGAACAGCAGTTTTACCATATCTTTGCAAATATTAATGAATTTTCATATCATTAGCCAAATACAGTGAAACTAATGTTATTATAAAATAAAATGTAAGATATACTGAGTCTTATACATTCAAATTGGTCACCTTTATGTTCTTTATTGTATTGATTCCATTGATCAAAACATTCCTGACTCTCCTTAAATTGCATTTAGAGCTATTCCAAGTAAAAAGCATATTATTAGGACAAATTCATTACTATTTCTGGGTATATGTCCACAATCAGAGTATGTGTGTGTATCTGTCTATATGATTGTGGATAGAGCTACATGCCCAGAAATAATAATAAGTTTGTTTTTACACACACACACACATTTTTCCAGTCACCATAAATGAAGCATTTTCATGATCTCTGGACTGGAAAGAGTGTTCATTATAATGGTTTAAGCCAGTGTTTCAAACCAGTTTTTTTTTTTTTTCCTGAAGCAATATAATTTAGGTAATGGTGATGATAAAATACCAATTTTATCACAAATTTTTATAGTGGAAATCTGAAGGGCTTCTATAATCACATGTCAGTTTCACAAAAATCAAATCACTTTGTTAGGTCATTAAACCTTCATAGTACACCATCCACATCTGGTCATTTTAAATGAACTTGTGATTAAGAGAGAGAGAATTTTAAACCAATTTTCTTTCTGTTCATCTGTTTAACTCACCAAGTAACTTTTCGTTAATCAGTGTGAAGTAGAGAAATTCTGTTGAAGGTGATGTTAAAAACATTTTTTACAACTGGCATATTATTTTTTTTTAAAGATAACTCTAAATCAAATTATTGGTTGTTTTTCATACTAGTATTTATAAGTGTGATCAAAAACAGGCTTCCCTGCTGGGCATTTGTTAATCTGCTTCTGACTGCCTCATGGGGTGAAAGCCCTTGATCTTCCTACTTGGTATGCATTGACCAATTCAGGTTTTGCTTATTTGTAAGGAGTTTCTCAAACATGCTAATGTTCCTTTCCCCAGCAGGGCTTGGAGTTTTCATCAAGAGGGAAAAAGGCCTCCTTAATAATGCAGCTCTAAATTGATGTCTTATATTTCACAGTATCTGTATTTATATTTACATATATTCTCTCTCCTCTACAGTCTATCTAATTATAATAATTAGATTTAGTTCAGAAAAGGAAAGGCAACAGGCAGAGTATGCACACACACACACCCAGGAAAACAGTTCTAAATAAAATGACTGTTAGACAGATGGAAAAATCCAACTAAGATTATGTCAGATAGAACGCTCATGTATAAAGACAAAGATTAACAGGCTATGAAAATGTGCTGTATGTTCTACCATGGTGTATTTCAAAATACAAAAACAAAATCTTCAAAACAGCAGAAATTAAGAAGTAGGTCTAGTTGTACCATAATTTAGAACTCAAGAGCAGTCATTTAAGGAGTTTAAAAGGACCCTAAGACCAAAAAGTTTGAGAATTGCTCCAGAGTTCAGGCATCTTTGCAAATATTAACCAAACAAAAGCAAGTGGAACTTCCCTTTTTTCTGTAGCTGCCAAGGTTACTTTAAGAGTATTGCAGCTGCAATTCAACATTGTGAAGAGCATGTGTAGACTTGCTTTTCTTGCCGAAAAGCTCAGAAATTGAGAAAAAGCAGTGTCTTTAACACTTGGTGTGAACTCATGAAATATTATAACTTTACTCTCTTAAAAAGTCAGTGTTGGTTACTTGGTTACTTTAATCCAACCCGATATTTTCTCACTTCAGGGCTACAACCCACAGCGATCTGATTCTGAGAGCAGCAAAGCTGGGAATCTCTTACCGAGTTATTCACAATGCTTCCATAATCAATGCTGTAGGCTGCTGTGGTTTACAGGTAATGCTACAAAGAGTGATTTTTAAATGGCATTTAGCAAAAATGTTTTATTTTTCTACATATTGCAAGTAGATTTTATTATATTTCATGAATTATAACTATTATACCACATTTGTGTGTACTTAATTTTTTAATATTAAATTTTTTATACTAAATTTTTCTATAACTTAGATTTTTTTCATCTCACATTGGAATAGATTGAAATTTAGCTAAAGATTTTAATGTTCAATTGAATGGATGCATACAGAAACAGGGAATATAGTCTAATCAAATTGGTTAAGTATTCCTAAAACCTTTTTACAGTCTTCCAAATAACTGCATTGCTGAGGCCATGTTTTTCCATACAGTATTATTTTCCGTGCCATCAGGGCATTGTAAAGCGGCATCTCTTAACAAATATTTTAAAGAGTCAGAAGCCAATGATACTAGGCTTTTAAGCCAACTTTGTAGTTATGAATGTGTAAAATTAGTTATTTTTAACCCAACAGTCTTGGTTCTGAAAGGTTAAAAGGGCATTTCATTAACTGTTTCCAAGATTTTTTTCCAAGCTGTTGACATTCATTTACCAAATTTTATATTGTGTTCTGATGGTCACACAAATGTGATCCATGACAGCCATGACTGCTAATGGCCAGCAGTACTTTTAAGGCTTCATTGATTGTTAAGACACATTCTTATAGCAGATATAATAATAGAAAAAAAGTATACATCTTAGAATCTATGAAATAAGATTTTCCTGAGAAGTCTCCTGGAATGCGTAATTTAAAATAACATATTGACAACAAGAAGATACATTAGCATCAATGCTATATCTGTAGCTTTAAAGAGTCTATATTTTCTTTATTACCTAGAAGGAGTAGCCCAATTTAATTGACTAGTTCTGGCCAATCATCTTAGCAATATTGCCTTTGATTATGAAGAACAAGAGAAAATATATAAATGATTCACCTTTCAGAATTTACCACTTACTTTTAATGATTACATTTATGTTGGCAAAGAGTTTTGCTCTCTCTCATCTTCTAATAAAATGCAAACTTACAAACAAACAAAACTTGCCAATTCAAGTCTTTTGTATACTTTCAAACTCTTCTGAACATTTTTGTGTTGGAATAAGTTGAATGGAGTAAGTCTCCTCCAGTCATTATTTTTAACTCTATTGATGCTCTATTTAAAAATTTATTTTTAAAAAAGATTTGGCACTAAAAAGTATAAAGAATTTTGAACTAAATAAGCTCTAATATTGTGCAGATTTGGGAACTAAAACGCTGGCCTGTTTTCCAACTTAGACATAGGTAATCTTAACCAAGTACATCAGATAGTCAAATTTTTATTGAGTAAATGTTAGTCTTTTTCTCACAATAATAGTTATGAATATGTATACTTTAAAATGTTAACAAAATTCCTAAGTAACGGTTATTTCTAACACTTTATTTGTATTTTGAGGCTTTTTCTAATCAGAGAAAAATCTATTTGTCTAGAGCCAGTAAAGTTGGTTGTTTTTAGACATAACTGCTAATGAAAAATCAAGGACTTTTCTTAATCACAAAAAACAAATGGAACAAAGTCCTTCTTTTCCTGAGCTCTTCAAGCTAAGCATTTAGCAGCCAAAATTGCACAGAATTAGAATTACCACCTTCATTTACCATTTTCTCTGTTTTAGAGGAGCCATTATAAAAAATAATTTTTCCTTGCTAATAATGACATATATACTTACAGAAAATTAAGAAAGTACAATAAGTATAAAGAAGAAAATAAAAGCATCCATCATCCCAACACCTAGGGGTAATCATAAATTACCAGTTTGTTATATTTTCTTTTAGTTTTTTTTATTCAACACTTTGTGTACATTCACCTGAATCTGACAGGCCAAGTAAAAGAATAATCTATAAATTTTAAAATACTTTCTTCGTATAGTATTTATCATTTATTGTTAATTAACAACTTTTTTTTTTCATAAAACAACACCCATTTTAGTAACTGACATTGTTGGCCTTAGAGTAGTTCTTACTGTTGTTTTTCAAAAGCATTAATTTGGTTTTATTGTTGTACAGGGGCTAATGTAGAAATGATAAGGCCTAACCTAGTACAAAGAACACAACAGTAGGTATGAGGACGTCAGAGCCCTCCGTGGCTGTTGTAATCTTAGAATGACTCAGTAAACTCTAATTCTTTCAATCACTTCAGAATTATTTTTGACCACCTGCTAAATAATGGTAATATTTAAAAATTTATGTGGATTTGCTCATTTACGTGAGAATATAAATCTTGTAGTCTGTTGTCTATATAGTCTATATAGTTGGGGGTTCCCAAGACTCAAGTCACAGACTAGTACTGCTCCCCAGTGCTAGCATTACTGCCTAAGCTCCACCTCATATCATCAAGCATTTGATTCTCATAGGGACACCTGTCCCCAGCCAAAAAGGTTGGGGAACGCTGTACACAGTCACTCAGCTTTATGTACCTTGTGTGTGGCCACGTTCATAATCTTAGTGTCAGCAAATATCGGTGTTACATCAGTGTTGAGCAAAATCCATGTGAGGATTAAAAAACAACTCGAAGACAATTATTCTTTATAGAAAACTAGTAACTCTTGATTACATGGTTTTATAGTGTGTTTTTGGACAACTCTCTTGGCTCAACTTTCTTTTTACATCACAGATTTCACTGATCTGATTTAAGATATGTGTGTGTGTGTGTATGATATATACATATGTGTAGGTATATATATATACATATATATACATATATAACGTATATACATATATATATAATACATGGGTGGCTTAAGAGAGTTCTTAATTTAGTAAGTTAAATTTACTAATTTTTCTATATGCAGAGAAAATATTTTTAACTTAAAAATCACAAAATATTTTTATTTGAATATAAAATAACAAAAGCCTTAAAACTTATTACAGAATGGAGTTTACAAAACATCTATGCTACTGAAAAGAAGGAATTTCTGGTATCAGTGAAATGAGTTAGAACACTATTAATATCATTCAGGCAAATTATATTGAGCCCTCAAACTAAGATAGTGAGAAAAAAAATGAGTAGTCAATTTCTAGGTAAATTAAAGGGCTGGAAATTGACAGCAATTGGCATATGGTAAAATGTCAGGAATTAGAGATACTTGTTAGAGGCAGGTCAGGCAGTAGCTATTTCTAGGTAACTGCTTAATGCCATTTTAAATATTGCCCACGATATCCCAACTTTGTTCACACCATTTCTTTCTTCCCCCATGTGCAGCTTCCCAAATCTAAATCTTATCCATCCTCTAAGGTCCCTCTTATATCCTATCTCTTCAGAAGTTGCCTTCACATACTCTATTACAGAGGGAATGCTGAACTCGTGATACATACAGTCTGTATCTCATTTTTGATAATTATTCACTACCTAATATTTTTCTTGTGCATCTTCTCACTCTAACTAGATAGTGCCTTATATATAATCAAATAGATTATTTTGAGTTGAGTTTTTGTCTTCAGTTAGATAAAAACGTGATCCAATATCAAGTTAGATAAACTGCTTTCTCTATAATTTCCTCTAAGACAAAAAAAAAAAAAACAGTGTATTGACCGGTTTTTAGAAAACAGTTGTGTTTGTAGTCATAAATTTCGATGTGCATCAGTAATGTTGAGGGGCCGGTGACGATCACAGCACAAAGGATTACTTATAGACGGTCAGTGCTCAGGCTTTTGCGACCTCAGTTCTCATCACTGTTATGATTTTGCTCCAGTTTCTTTTTATAGTTTACTGGTCAGTCCTTAGACTGTCAGACACAAAGGACTGGTCCTGTTCTTTGAGGTACTGACATCTAAATGGTGAAACTATTTGCATAATGTTCCAGAAATCATTGAAGAAGTTTGCACCACAGCCATGGGAATGGTTACAGTCTATAAATCAGGGTCCTAGAAAGCAGTGCTTATGGGAGGTTTTCTTTAATCTCTCAAATTAGGCAATGCAGAGACTCTTTTGCCCAGAGTGGTTCAGCTAGTGTTTATATGTGACTAGCATCCTAACTCCCCTTTAAATGATCTATCCTTTTCTTTTCGAATGAAGAATTTTTCTCATCATTGTATTTCCGTGACTGTTAAAATATCAAAGACCCATTTAAAGTATTTATATGCGGCTGCACATATAGTTTTCTATAATGGTTTTCCTTTAAAGTTGTTTTTTTATAAAGTAATACTTCTATTTCAAAATTTGATCAGAGATGCCAAAATACTTTTTAGAATATAAACAGTTGAACTTGTCAGAATTAAATCATAAGCATAATTTTAAATATTTGGTAATGTTTCTGAGCCCACTCCAATAAAGAAAGCAGTTGGGTTATAGCAGGACACAGAGTTTTAGAACATCTCTATCTCATCATTATAAACATCATTGTTATTATATCATCAGGTCCCTAACATTTATTGAGTATTTACTGTGTACAAGGCATCACGCAGTACAGGCTTTGTCATTTAATCCTTAAATGTTATTAGGTTTATAGTTATTTTACCCACTTTGTAGTGGAGCTCCTCCTGAAAGTCAGGAAGGTTACTTGACTTGTGTGTGATGTCCCAGTTAGTAAGAACCAGGGCCATGACCCCAGAGCTTCTTCCCTGAGTGTGAAGGAAAAGCAAGACTGCATACTCCACGAGGGCCCGGGCTCTGTTCTGCTTCTCACTTCATAACTGTGCATAGCATTATGCTCGGCACATAGTGGATGACCTGTAATAAATATTCATTAGATAAATGAGCCTCAGCAGGACTAGGCCCATTCCTTGTAGCTTGGGTAAATATATTCCAGGAATTCCACATTGGAACGCTAAATTTTTTTCATAGAGAAACCTTGTTACATGTAGCAGGATTTATGACTCTGAATCCTTAGAGTTACAAGGTTTTTTTTAACAGTAATCTCTGAATTCGACTGCTACTAGATAGAGTAACTTCTATAGGGAAATTCCTTTTTAGAGAGTTTTCAAATGGACTTTGAGAATAAAGCCCATTGGTAGGTAAGTTGGAGGTGTGGCCGTATGAGGAACATGAACCTCACCTTGGGAGCTCACAGTCACTGTTAGGTTGGTTTAGTTTTAAGACCTCAATATATAAAACTTGAGAAAAGTTGAATTTCTCTAGAGATATAGGGATAGAAGACCCTGAAGCCTAAGCTTCTGTTTCCTTCGCATTGCCTCCCCATTGCCTCTTCAGCAGCTTTTGAAAACAGTGAGAAGCCTAGGATGACAAGCCCTTCTCCAGACCAGTTTCTTCATTTTTCAAATGAAGAACATTTAGGCTTCGAAAAATTAGGTGATTTCCTGAAGTCACACATTTATTTCATTCACAGTTAATTTATGACCGAGGACGAGATGTGATTTCCAGCTCTATTATAAATTTTTTCAAACACCGTTTAAATTGAATTATTAAATCTTTCCATAACAACTTTAGTTGTCTGTTTTACCATATATTAAGTCTTTGAAAATAAATGTCCTTTGCACAGTGTCTAGATAAGAACTAATATTAGCATATTATTCCACAGTTTGAATAAATTTTTACGTGTTATTTGATCCTCACAACCCTATTGGATAGGAAGGACAGTATTTCGTCACTATTCCTGTTGTAGAGATAAAGACTTAGAAATAGTTTATGTCACACAGCTAACAAGTTGTAGAACCAGAATTCAAAATTAGATTTTCTCAGCATAAGATTTGGAGTTGGACTCACTAAAATGAACTGTACAGCCAGCTTGGAAGCAAACTGGAACCAAGCAAGCTTCTTGGTTGCGTGATGGTCAAGTGGGGCATGGGGGCCACTTAGGGGAAAAGGAGGAGGCTAGAGAAAAGGCCCTTATCCTTGAACTGTTTAGTGAGGGAACAAACAGTGGGCAGAGTAAGGGGGGAGGTTTTGAGAACTGGCCGGAGTATACTATACGAGAATGTCACTGACATGTGGAACGCAGACTTCAGTTTGAGTTTCTTTTGCATTACTAACTAGCTGTGTGACCTCAAATCATTTGATGTTTCTGAGCTTCGGTGGTTTCATCCGTTAAGTAAATATAATAATATACTAACCTTGTGAACCCTGCTCTGACTGTGCAGCAGTCTTCTTTTTTTTTTTTTTTTTTTTTTGGCTTCCTACTGGGTTCTTTGTATTTCAGAATTTTAGGCTACATAGCTAAATCATGAACTGGTGACATATGTTTCTGTACTAAATGCAGAATTACTAGAAGCCTACTTCTGACAGGGCCTCAGGATGACACCAGCTGCTATGGGCCAGAGAACTTTTATTGCCCTTTTTGTGACAGATTTGATCCCCAACCCACCTCAGTTCTGCTCTTACTTTTTATTTTGGTTGTTTTCTCTAAAATAGTAGTCAATGAATTGTTCTGTCGTTAATTAATATTTTTATTTTTTCCAGTTGTATAAGTTTGGAGAGACAGTGTCTATTGTTTTTTGGACAGACACTTGGAAACCAGAAAGCTTCTTTGACAAAGTGAAGAAGAACAGACAAAATGGCATGCACACATTATGCCTGTTAGGTAAGGGTTTGGGAGTTTCCTTAAAGCCATGATGTGGAGGTGTCGTATTGTTCTCATTTTGATTTCGTGTTAAGGTGACCGTTCTGTGGGTAACTAGCCAGGGGTCAGAAAGTTCACAGTCTGGCCACGCTGTGCATGCCATGCTCTTTCCCACACTCTTGGAGACATGTTTTCTACTCTGATTACCGCATGGCTCTTCCTGCATGCATGCTAGTTCATGCCACCCACTCCTACGCCCTGAAAGATCCTCTCCAGCACTCCATGCTTTGCCCATTCATCCATCAAGACCCTGTTCTTGTCAATTTACAGCAATTCAGCAGACCCATATTGAGCATTTATTCTTACTGAGCTCCATCCACTGTCTTCCTAGAGAAGTTCTTTGAATACTGCAGCATCGATGCTGTCAGAATTGTAGATCTGAAAAGGACTCTCGAGATCATCTTAGTGAAGCCTGTTTCATTGAGACCCAGTTATATTGAATCATTTTTCCCACTGTCACCCAGTTTACTGGTGGTGGGATTGGTAGACTCCAGATAGCCTTTTATCCACTGCTGTTTTCACTGTATCATGCTCCTCACATCCTGTTTGCTACCTAGTGGAAAGAGCTAGGACCACTATCTTTGTAAACTGCGATGATGGTACTGACAGAGCATCAGAAAGACATGGGCTGCGTTGTCCAGCACAGGCCCTGGAATTGTACTGGGAATTCACATTCACTTTCAGTTTCTGTCTAACCATGTCTGTTGTAAAAATACTGGTATCAAAGCTTTAATCTGTGACAAGGAACAGAACAGCTTACTGGCATCTTCGATAACTTTAAAACGATCCTTATGCTTCTACTGAGTAGCTAGAGAATATTGTGAACAATCCTGACCTTTGCCTGCACTTTTATCCAATAGAAGTAATTCCTTCTTGCCTCATGGAGCTTAGAGCAGTATATCATAAACTGTGACAAAGGACCAGCTGGTGTTCTTTTTATATATGTTTATTTTTTTCATTTCTAGTTTTTTGTATCTATGTCAAATTATTATAAATATTTGTAAACACTATTCTCACTCTGCTAGTTACTTCATCATGCACCGGTAATAAAGTGCTCATATACTGGCATCAGTCCTCCGATCATACACTGAATCGCACTGTTGCGGTGACACTATGCGTGAAGTCATCCAGATGTCTGCCACATAGCACAGGATCAGGGTAGAGAATTGGCAGAGAAGCCATGATAATAAGCACAGATATTCAGAACATTAGAAAAGATTCCTGTTTGCCAAAAACATTTAGGTTATCTGTGTAATATAGCCCATTCTCTGTTATTCAATAATATATAATTTGTGCATTATCAGAATTTCAATCAGTATATCTCTTTTAATAGAAAAGGTTATAGAAAACTTTTATTAATGGCTGGTGTTTTTTATGGGGTAAAAATGAGAAATTAAGAGGAATTAAGGGATTAACAAGCTAGTACACATGGATCAAGCTCAGCTTACTACCTGTTTTGTAGATAAAGTGTAATTGAAGTAACAGCCATGTTACTTCACTTACGTATCATCCGTGACTACTTTCATGCTACAGTTACAGCAATAAGTAGTTGTGACAGAAACCTATGGCCCTCAGAACCCAAAATATCTATTATCTGGCCCTTTACAAAAGAAATTTGCTGACTCCTTACTTAAAGTGAAATTTTACTTTATCTAATGTGGTATACTTATATCCCTCTGAGATTCTCTTTTCCTTTATGTTGTTTGGGTTTTGGGTTTTGGGTTTTTTTGTTTTTTGTTTTTTGTTTTTGTCTTTAACACCTTTCTGAATTATTTTATTAACTTGCTGGTTTTCTTCCCTACTGGGACTTTGTCTTGCCCACTGTTTCCTTCCTAATGTCTAGAGGTCTGGCACAATGTAGCTGTCCAATAAATATTTATGGAAGTTAATTAGTTGGAGTTTTTTTTAGTTTATTTTCTCAGACGTGGCCCTTTGGCACAGAAAATCTTTAACTCTTGCTAGTTCATTCATTTCCAGCCAGAACACATTCCTTTTTATTCTATTCACATTGACACATAATTAATTCTAAATCCAGATCAGATCACGAATGTTTCTTTAACATTCTTTTTGATTTATGCCTGTACCTACAATTAACTGATATGCTATGTTTTCTTATTTTAGTTTGTCAGTGCAACTTAGGACTTCATTATTAATTAATTAATTAGCTTTATAGCTTTGTCCTTGGGTTTTTTTATGTGGAAAGAGGCCAGCCTTAATTTTTTTGTAGTTCAAGTATACACAACTGAGAGATTAAAAAAAAAATTGAGATTCATCAGAGCTTGGATAGTGTGTGTGTGTGTGTGTGTGTGTTTTACAATGGAACTGAGAAGTTTTAAAACAGAACAGGGAGAGAAAAATCTTAAGAGGCAGGCTACCTGATAACTTCTCCATATAGTCATAGAAAATGGAGGAAGGGGAGAAAAGTAGCATTTCTTCTTTGGGAAGGTTTTGAAAGGTAGTTGGAAAATCAATGTACAGGTATTTATTGAGTGTTTATACTCAATGTGGAGTTGGATTCTTTTGGAACACAAAGGAAGTATTAGACATGGATCCCACCCTTGGGGTTTTCAAATAGTTGGAACTAACATTCTGTGTACATGGAAGTTTAAAGAACAATTAAATTCTATTGTATGGAGAGGCAGGAAGGACAAACCAGAATTTTGGCTCTTGAATTCTGTAAGAGCTGCCTCTTTTCTTGGCTTTCCTGGGAAAAGACAAACAAAGTTAAACAATATATCTCACTTTGCTCCATTAACAAAAGCAGGAACAAGGTGTGAAATATCAGATACCATGATTCCAAATCCTCAATTCATAGATCACATCATTTAGTCATCTGGAATTCTCATTTAAATTAGTATATATTTATTGAATGTCTGCTATGGCCCAAGCCCTGTAGTGATTAGTGAGAATATACCATGGTAGTAAACCACAGAGAATTTAAAATTTACTTGGTAAGATAATACTAATATATATGATGTAATTAGACATTAATGAAACATGGCATTAATGTATAGATATTTCAAAGACAGACATTTGAGGAGAGGTCAACAAAGGCTTTTTGAACGAGTTGGGACTTATGCTAATTAAAGGGTGGATAGTTTAAGATGGGCTGGTGGGTGGGTAGTAGTAGGGCCACATGAGCAGATTTATTCAGTAGACGTTTATGGAGTATCTACTGGGTACTTTGCATTAGGCTAGGTTCTGGTTCTAAGATAAATAGGGGAAGCTTACATTCTAGCAAGCAGAAGTAGAGAGGAATAATTATGGCCCGTGCAAAGACAAGGAAAACATATTAAGTCTGGCCTGGCTTGAGATTAGTTCTCTTATGTTTAATTACATAGCATTTACCTAAAAAATTCCCACCAGTTCTCTTTTTTAAAATACAGCTTTTAGAGTATATCATTTAAAAAGATTAAAATTTAAAAATATTAAATTACAGACTTTACTATCACAAATAACATTTCGGAAGCTTAAGTTGAATTAATAAATACATTGAATTTTTTAAAATCTTATAAATATCATTTAAAGTAATCTAAATTGACTTACACCACCAATTGTGTTGGAGGCCATTTTCAATAACAGATATACATTTTTCTCTATATGTCTAGATAAGTGAAAATATTAAATAATAATATTTTGAACCAGAAAAATACTTTTCACCACTAGTTCCAAGAACAATAGAAATACATATGGGCTTAATATCTGCTATATTTTCCAAGCAAACTCTTGAATATCCTTATAAGAAAAACTTTTATAATCACTTAAGAAAGATATAGAAGTCTATCAAAAGACCCCTCAATGGCACTATATTTATTTTTGCAAAAACAAACTTTGGCTGAACCATTTGTTTTCAGCATGTGAAACAGGAAGCAGCTGTTGCTCTTGCTGTTGTATACTGAATTCCTCTGAGGATGTAGTGATTCAGCTTTACCTTTTACCAAATAGTTCAGCTGTGCATCAGTGATTAAAGTGTAAAGAATCAAATGTCAGTGACACTTCAACTGTCAGGCTTTACAAGAGCAGATTCTGTATCCTGGCCCCTGGGGTATCACCATACCTGGCGTCAGTGCTCAGGAAAGCCCTGTTAAAAGTGTGACTGTTAGTAGGTACTAAGTGTTTATTCATAAGTTATTAAGATGCGTCTTACCATTCAGAAGGAAGCAAACGTCTCTTCAAAATGTAGTAAGAATTTTCTTCTGTTTATGTCACATGCACTGAAACTTCTAGTGTCTGAACAAGAGGTAAGGATGGGAACATGACAAAACTTTTCCTTTGAGTCTTTGCAGTTACCAGCTAATAGAAATGAACAAGAAGTTGATTAGCTGTTAGGTGCTGTATATGCCAATATTTGTCTGACTCCTTCCTGTTTCTTCTTTTCCAAGAGGAAATTAGATCCTTTTAGGATGGTCTCAGAGCCAATCTCATGTTTGTTTTCTAACTACCTTTACACAACCACAAGCTTCCATTCTCTGTATTTCCATTAAAAAGTGGCTATATACAAGTGTGAGGGAAAACTCACAAACTATCAAGTGAGCATTTTGGAGACTTGAAAAAATTGTTTCCCCACCCAAAAATTAGGTTTACATATAGGATTTTGGATAAAACAGTTAATTAAATTAAAAACTATTTTTTACTTTTTTGCAGATATCAAGGTGAAGGAGCAGTCTTTGGAAAATCTAATCAAGTAAGTCTTATTCTGAGAATGCTAATATCTATTTTAATTTCTTGATTCAATAAATTCTACTTGAATGATATGAGTTTTAAAGATTGTTGAAAATCAGCTTTCATTAACAGTTAAAAATTAAATACTTCTGATCTTATGATAAGCAGTGTAATGGAGTGGAAACAGCAATAGATTTTATGAATTCATTACCGAGAACCATGGTTGACACCTAATAGGCATCAGTAGGTATTTGTGGAATGAATTAATGAATTGGGAGTCAGAAGACATGGGTTTTAGTCCTGAGTCTACCTCTGGTTAAAGGCTCTTGGGCAAGTTACTTCCATCTCAGCTTTATTTCTCCCATATGACTAATGAGAGTAATAATCCTTTTCTGCTCAGAGGGGCAGTGTCCAATGCAATAGCTACTACCCACGTGACTGATGAGCACTTGAAATATGGCTAATGTAACTGAGGAACTGAATTTATAATTTAATTTTAATTATTTTAAAACATGTTCAACTTAGTTATTGAAAAACTTTTAAGTACATTTAGAATAATTTCAGTATGTAAATTACAATCATGAATCTTATGAAATCTCAGTACAGATCAAGTATTTTCGATGAAAATTTAACATTCGAATCAGGATGTGCTATAAGCGTAAAATAGATACCAGATTATACATACTAGATTTCAAAGACCTAGTACAAAAACAGTCTCTTTAATAATTCTTATAGGAGTAAGGGTTGAAATATAATATTTTGGATATATTAGGTTAAATAAAATATATAACAAATTAATTTTGCCTTTTTTAAACTTGTTAATGTGGCTACTAGAAAATTTTAAAATAACGTTTGTGGCTTGCATTAAATTTGTATTGGACAATGCTGACTTAGAGAATTGTTTTGAGAGTCAGTAGAATAATCTATACAAACTGGTGTGTAAGCTGCAAAAGTTATATTTTTATTATGATCATTGAGCAGATGTAGGCTTTTGAGTCATACAGATGTAAACGTGTTATTCTCCAAGATCTTTAGACATTTACCACTTTAGTTTACTGGAGGAAGTGAAAAGATTGGTTTAAACATGTGCAGTAAAATGAACATTGTAGAACCTGATTAGCTGGGATGTAGAACAAATTGCCACTTATTTTATTTTTGCCTAAGGTATCACTTTGAATAAAGGTAACTTTGATTTAGATATTTACCTTTAAGTTGTTGGACTTTTATTTCTGCCAGCATTTCAGTGAAATCAGAAGGCAGTTGAAGTAGAACAATGGAAAAAGCTTAAGAAATTGCGATAAGCGGTCACTGTATCCGTGCTTTCGTGGGTATCGTTTGAAAGCTGCAGACAGAATGTAGATGTGGTACTTGAGTATACCTGGTGGAATGCTTATGTTAAGAATAAATAATATAACTTCATGACTAACAACAATGGCATCTAGTGTTATAATTACAGAGGAAAGAAGATCTACGAACCTCCTCGGTATATGAGTGTAAACCAAGCAGCCCAGCAACTCCTGGAGATTGTTCAGAATCAAAGAACACGAGGAGAAGAACCAGGTACTCAAGACCCTACCAGGGCTCTCATATTCCACCCCCTGCTGCTTTGAGATGTGTATGTGATAGAACATCTGACACACAGATATACCACCTCCACTGAAGCGACTCAGTGTTGATGCATTGTTCTTTTACTCTTTTTTCTAACTTTGACTTAAATCTTGTAGGATGAAAGTTGTACTGAAAGAAAAATAATGGAGTTCTTTTTAGTAAAATTAATACCATTCCAGAAAGTGAGTATTTTTCACAAATTAACTATAAATCAGTTTCAAAGGAAATATGATACTTTATAAATGTTTTAATAATGTATAGAACTCTATAGTGAGATTTGTCCTGCAAAAATATATTTATTCTGCTTTTTCTCATTCTCAGTATGGAGACTAGGGATAGTTTTCTTCAGGAGAAAGACAAGAGACTTTATCCTTATATTTCTAATATGTAGACACGGTGCATGGTATATAATATAATGTTTATTGTTGGTAAATATCATGAGGTTCTGAAATGAACCTGTCGTTATATCTGTTATAAGGTGCTGACTGCCTTTGAACACGTATCTCCTGCTAGAAAAGATATATAAAGAGATTCTTGAGTGACCATTGCTTATTTTATTCTCATTAGTGGGCTTTGTTAAAGCCACGAAACAATCACTCAGCAAGGGTGTTCTGTATCCATCACGTACAGAGTTCCTCGCATGCCTGTGTGTCCTCGTGTAAATCATTTGCCCCATTTTGATCATTGTTCAATCAGGACAGCTTTCCCAGGTGACCAATAAAACCACGAAAGGGTCAGCCCTTCAGCTGTCACACCAGAGTGTCATACTGAAGTTCGCTAATGTTGGTTATTTTGAACTTGAAAGTAAAAGTGATCACAATGCCCGTTATTTGTTAAGGTCTGTGGAGTTTACTAAATACTTTCATAGCTATTATAGCCCTGTAACCACCATTTAAGAGAGATAGTATTCCATTTTTTAAAAATTTAAAACAATGAATTTTGTCACACAGCTGATTAGGTGGCCAAGCAAAAACTCAAATTTATGTATTTATCTCATAATCCCATGTTTTTTCTAATATATCTTGGTCAATGTGAACATATCTCAAATAACTTGTTAAAAATCTAAGCGTGTAATAAACATTGTTCACTCAGAATTTAAGAGAAATGCTGTGCAGTTGTAGAGTATGGATGCAGGTAATTATTTATTAAATCCTAAAAATATAAATTAAGGGAAGCCTTTGTATTCTGAAAGGGTAAAATTGGAAAGTACTTTATATGTCAGATAGTATAAATGATTTTAAAAAGCCTTAGATTAGATAATTGGTCCATAATTAGTGACTAAGGAGATTTAAGATTTTTGCAGATTCTTTAAATGTACTTTTGGTACTAGTGTTAGTTTTAACGTTGGATAAGTTAATGCATTTGCTGAACTGAATGGCAGTATCTTTTCCTTTTTCTTTCTTTCTTTTTTTTTTTTTTTTTTTTTTTTTTTTTTTTTTTTTTTTTTTTTTTTTTTTTTTTTTTTTTTTTTTTTTTTTTTTTTTTTTTTTTTTTTTTTTTTTTTTTTTTTTTTTTTTATTAAACAGTGGTCACCGAGGAGACACTCTGTGTCGGCTTAGCCAGGATTGGAGCTGAGGACCAGAATATCGCAGCTGGCACTTTGCAGCAGATGTGTACTGTGGACTTGGGAGGGCCGCTACATTCCTTAGTCATCACAGGAGGCAGTTTGCATCCCCTGGAGATGGAGATGCTAAGTCTGTTTTCTATACCAGAAGCTAGCTCAGAATCCCGAAGCATCGATGGACTCTGAACATAGACATTTTCTATTTTGGATGTTAATTTCCATCACTATGCAAGTACATGTATTTGTATAACAAATTGAACGGGCCTTTTGGTTTACCTAATAAGTATAGAACAAGTGACTAAGAAGAAAGATGTTGATTCAACAGGGTTGGTTTCCTGTGGCAATGAGTTTTTTCCCTCTGATGTCATCAGTTTTTTCTTCTTTCTTAAAAAGTCAGCTGTCCTGACTGCAGGGTGAGTTGTCCTGACAAGTGATTGGTATTAGTGCATATAAACAGAGGTGGGAAGATGAGGTCCTGGTTACTTAAATCTCTTCTGAGCCCATGCCACAAAATGACATCATCCCCAATTGCCTCGTCTTATGCAGCTGACATCCTAATTATGTAGCTCGCATTCCGCTGTATTTTGGAGGCTATGTAATTGTTGAATTATAAATGTTCAGCCAGCCGTGTACAGTTACTCTTTGAATTTAAATAGCAACATTCACATCCAAGCCAACAAATGGAAAAATTGCTGACTACAAAATAAAGTTTAAAAAATTTAAACAACAATGAATTAGTCAAGATTCATCATGTCACTTAACTCAGTTAATATGCTACTATGTTGATGAAAAGTACTCACATTCTTCTTACTAGTTGCAAATAACACTCCATTTATTATCATTCATGGCCATAGGGTTTTATTCTTTTCATAACAAATAGCTTTGTTACCTACTAGTTGAATTGGTCTGAATATTTCCAGTGCCTAATCAAATTGTCTGACCTCTTTGCTCAGTAAATTTGTTATAATTTGAACAAATACTTCTCTACTTTCTGGGAGCCTCAATTAGCAGGCAGTAATTTTGACTTATTTCATTCGAGTTAAAAGGTATTTTAATATATATGAAACATTCCATTTTCAATCTATTGGACAAAAAAAAGGGGAGGGATCTAAGGACATTAAAGTACCATTTCTGTGTTGTTTTCTTCTGAGGCGTTAAACGAAACATGTAAAAATTATAAAATGAAGGACTTCTGGTTTTGGTAATGGTAGAATAGCTTGTAATGTTCAAACCCTCCTAATTATAAACTTTGGACAAAATACAGTAACTGTAAAGGCACTGGGGAATGACCGAAAGCAGGCCGAGAGCTATCCTCACACAACTGTCTCCCTCACAGCCTTCCCAGTCTGTCTGGTGCAGGGAACCTGGCACTATAGAGAAAGTCGCAGTCTTACTGGCTCTAGGGGTTAGAGGAATTAAGGGCTGCTAGAGGAGCTGCAAATAGAAGGATGGAATCCTGGAAATGAGGGTGACAATCTGCATATAATTTCCTCTTAAATCTCTAGCTAACACCTGCGCTGTGTATGTGCAGGGAATACTCCAGTAAGCCAAGTGGAAAGCCATGGCCAAAAGACTGGGAAAGCTAAGCAGAGATCGTTGCTCTCTATTGCAAGGAAACAGAGTTTCAAGTTTAAATTCTGACAAGTTAAAAGGCTTGATAAGCACCTTAGGCTTTTCATCAAATCCCTAGAGTGGCCACATATTAGTAGTAAAGATTATGCCCAGAACTAAGGATCTGTGCTAAAACTAAGGACAAAACTTTTAACATAATGTAAAAGCAAGCCTCCATAAAACCAAGATGATCAGCCGATAACTGCCTGCTAAAATAAGGTTTAACACTGTCAGCATAACATATCAACAATGACTACAATACAATATTATAAAACATGCAAAGAAACGGAAACCTATGTTTTAAAAAGCACATAATAGGAGGAGACCCTGACATAACTCAGGTATTGGAATTAACAGGATTTTAAAGCACCATAAAACTATAAGCAAGGATGAAAAGGATAGGTGATTGGAATGGATGAATAAATTAGTGAATATAGATGAATGTTCTTAGCAGAGAAATGGAAACCAGCCAACCAAAAAACTCATATGGTTGGACTTAACAGCAAGCAGAGTGGAGATGTCAGATGAATAGAAATTGTCCTGAGGAATAAAAGATTGTAGGAAAGAAAAAAAGCACAGAGCCTCAGTGCCTTTGTTGCAGGATACTCAGACAGACAGGATACCGAGGCAATAAGCAGGAAGTAGCATTTATTGGTGCTGACACTGCTCAGCGGATCAGATCCAAACATTAGTGATGAGAGTAGTCCTCGGGGTTGTAAGACTGTGAGGCTGCTTCCTGAACTGCATCCTCTCCATGACCTCCTTGGTACTTCCTGGATCCTTAGGCTCTTCCTTTTGGTTCTCTGGCTAGAAACTCGTTCTCCTTACCTGGTGGCTGTGTCTCATACCTTCATGATTGGGCCTACCTACTTCCTGACCCATGTGGAGAGGGGTCAGGGGAAAGAGCAGCATTTGCTCTACCCTTTTGAAATCCTGACTCTACCTAACATGACTCTCCCTGTGGGTTTCCATAGCTGCTGGCCACCGGGACAGGTTTGCCTGGGGAAGTCTTTGCAAGCCAATGGGAAGGTTTTGTTCCAGCTCATATAACTAGAACTGTAGTGACTTTGTCTTATAAAGTGGAATAACAGTCTGATGTAACTTAATGCACAGGCTGGGAAACAGTGATGCCTAATCAGGCAGGCCTTATTTATGATTTTAGAAGTGGTTATATTTTCAAAAGTCTAAACCAAATGGCAGGATTCTAACTGCTGTGAAGCTGTACCTAGGCTTAGCTGTCAATCTAAATTTCTGTGGTTACTTATACCCTTTTAAAATACCATTATGTGCCTACATACAGGAAATCCTTTGGGGAATGCTTTTGTTTTTGTATTGCTTTAATAACAAAGTAATACACAAATCTTGGCTTTAGCAGTGGCCATCTTATGAAGAGTACAGTTCACTTTCCACTGCCTAAACAGTGCCAGTCTTGATGCATTTGAGTATTATCTTACTGCTGCCATTATTACTCCTCTTTGTTATAAGAATTCATCAGATAAAAGTGAATTGTTAATTTAAATGTCAGTAGTGTGTGCTAAGCCTGAACTTCATGGAAGTAGAGCTGGACAAGCTGACATTGTTTAAATGAGTTACAGTCCCATTAAAAGTGTTTTGTTTTTCTGTATAGAATAAAAAGTACTAAATTGTCATTGTATCTACGTCTCTTTTGGTCCTGTTTGCTCCTCCCCATCTTTGCTATTCCTCTGCTCCTATGAAGTTTGCTTATTCTCATTATCACGGGAAAAGCATTGTGAGTTTCTGAAGTTGTTCAGAGGAATTCGTATTTGATGAGCAATTAAGAAGCCACTCAAGATTCCTGAGCCAGAGGACTGAAAGTGGAACACACTGTGGCTTCTTGGGGGAAGGAAGCAGTAACTCTAGGTAAAAGATTGCATAGTGAAATCTCATAGTAAATAACTTGTTTAAACCTGCTCTGGGAGGTGTCTATAGGCCACTGCAGACTTTAAGGCTAATTCCAGAGAATACAGGAAACGCAGGGAGCCCCTGGCAGGCACTCTCGATCCAGAGGGTCAAAGCCCAGTATGCAGAGGCCACCAGACGGGAATCAGGAAACCAGAGGTAGGGAAATGTTTTTAAAGGGCCCAGGCAAAGGTCTGATTCAGCAGAAATTTCTTGGACTTCCTGCCATGACTGGAATTATTTTTGTAGGTGGGGGGGTGGGAGTGTGGGGGCCAGGGCCTGAGTAGAGGTGTCTAGCTAGAGCTGGGCATGGAATAGATGGGAAGGCAGACAGTTCTCCAAGTGACAGCATGCAGTCACCAATGAAATACTGGAATAGGGCAGTGGGGATGCAAACAGTGAATGTGAAAGATTTCAGAGAAATTAAGAGAGGGACCTTGTGATGGGAGGGAGATTCAGGAAATGGAGATGGCAAAGGCAATGATTAGATTTCTAAGAATTCTGTAAGGAATTCTGACAGAAATTGGTAATTGAGAGATTTGAGTGGGATAGATGTTACTTTTTCTCTTTGTTGAATTTGAGATGTTGGCAAATTCTGCTATGGATGTGACAAGAAGCCAGCCACTGATGGTTTGATTATAAAATAGGGAAAGGTGAAGCCTCTTTACTAGGAGGTATGGAAATGGTTAGATAGAAGTGTAAGAAGTACATGGAGACCATATGTAAGATATCTGACAATGGACACCAAGGGTAAACCCATTATTTTGTGGCAGAGATTAATACCACAGAGGCTGCTTTGATAATATGTTTGAGAAGGTGGGATGAGTGGGATCTGGGGTTTTGTGGAAAACTTACTTTGAAAAAGAATTGCTTCTGATTTAGAAGGAAAAAAATTGAAAGGATAATGGAGGCTCACATATGCTTTTGACCTTCATTTCCTATAAGCCACGACATCCACAGAGAATGAGGTTCAAGGACAATTTGGGGTTAATGGAAGTATCTGGAAATAAATACTGAGACATGGTTATGAGGCAAAAATGAGTAAGAGCCACAAAGAGGATCTGCACAATGTTAAGACATGTCCAGTCTCCTAGTATCTCCTCTCCGATGAATTTTGCTCTTTCCTGGCCTGAGACCTATTGCTTCACTTTCATTCCTTAAGTCCTCTAGACTCCATTCCAGTAACTGTTTTGGTTCATCAAACAGACAGTACAATTCAGGTAAAGATTTTTAGAAAATTTTATTGGAAGAATTTTGATACAATTGTTTATTATTTTTAGGTACATCTGAGGTTAAACAATATATGTACAAGAATGTCTTCAAGTAGCAAAAAGTGAAGTATACATTACAGATTTGTTGTAATTGTACTTAGGCAGATCATAACTGCTCACTTTAGCATATACAAACCAAATTACAAATAGTCTTTGAAATTTTACATTCCACCCTAGCCTTGTAATCAAACCTTTGTTTAGAAACGTTTTGATGCCACATCTTCACCAAAGGAATCAAACCTAAACGCAAACTTGGCCATATGTTTAGAAACCATTAAAGATAGGGAGGTAAAGTGTTGTAGTGTTGAGAATACACTAAGAAGGGATTTGGCAAATTTTCATTCACAGTATTTCTGATATAAAAGGTCCATTTTGTTAATTATCAAACTCACAAAGTTGGGGCAAAATACCACTGGATTTACTATTAGAGGAAGCAACAGGGTTACGTGGCAAACTCTTGGCAAGGAAACATCTCATTCAAAATAGAATCTTCACTGAGTCTAACTGATGCATGATATATGACACAAAATTCAAAAACAAATTCAGAATAAAGCTTTATTTTCACTATTAAAAAGGGCAAGTTTTACCGTGGCAGTAGCAATGAAAAGAGAAGTAAAGGAATATAAAGAAGCTGTACTAAAATTTAAAGAGTAGAAAAGAAAAAAGGTAACTAATCTGGGAATATTTAAATCACTTAATACATGTTGTATTTTTATAGAAGTACCTTCAAGATATACCTCAGAAAGTTTGGGATGATACATCGACACATCTAGGATAAATGAAATGGAAGACACGTTATACATAGATCTTTTAAAAACAAAGATGTGTTTTCTCATTTGGCTATACAAAATATAAAATAATTCAAGTGGCCCAGGTTCCAGTCCCAGTTCTGCCAAATTCCTGTCCACCAGCATGCAAAATGAATAACATCTCTATAATTCTACTATTTCTGTATTAAGATGAATGAACAGCTCACTGGGCTTCATGAAAAAAAAATGGCCCAAGTGAATGTAAAGTCACTTGTGCAAAAATGCCAAAAAAAATCCTAAAAACTAAAAAGCTGTGTTTTGTAATAAATACTAAATTACAGGTTTTACCTGTCTCTAGGAAAACCCTTACTGTTGTGTCCATAACTCACTAGTAAACCAAACGTTTACTGAGCAGTTAAGTGTAAATTCATGCTAAATTTGAAGATAATAGGATGTATTAGACATTCTTTTTTTTACAGACTTCCAATATCATGATCAAAATTACAAATACTAAGTTTTCAAAGCTGTGAGAAGAGTTCAAAGTTAACTATTATTACATTTAAGCACAGGTGACTACTAATTAAGAAACAGTCTTCTTCCTTTGAAAATGTGTCCGTGTCTACGGCCATGCCACCCTGAACGTGCCTGATCTCAGAAGTTAAGCAGGATTGGGCCTGGTTAGTACATGGATGGGAGACTACCTAGGAATACCAGGTGCTGTAGGAGATTTTAGAAAAACAAACAAACAAAAAACAGTGAAAAGGTGTCTGTGTAATGTTATAAATCAGCTATGTATCCCTCTCATGCCACACAGAATTATTTGTACTAGTTGAAAGACAATTTCCTAATAACTAAGTTAATGTCTCTTAGCCAGTTCAGTTTCTCTTGACTCATACTGGCACTGACTCTTCTGGGCAGTCCCTTTTAAACAGTTTACTCTGTGAGTATCAATAAAACTTACTTTTTCTTTTCAAGGTATTAAAAGTGCTTAAAGGAAGCCTGATTGCTCTTTGTAGCCTGCAATTTAAGTTCAATGGCAAAGTTAGGAAATCAGGATTAGGGTAGGAAGAAGGAGTGAGTCTAAACAATGTGTACATATCAACTAATTTTGTGATGGTGATTGTTCACTGCTGTTATAGGAAAGTCTGTTTAGATTTGCTACAACTCCTTGAGTCTTTAACTCATTGTAGAATGACACACAAAAAACAGAGCAATCCCAAAAAAAAAGCCCTGGATGTAGAGTCTGTGCTCTACCACTGCTATCCCCAAGTGAAGTCATTTAAATTCTTTCACAACAGCTTCCTCATCTGTAAAAATGGGTTAAGAATTCCTTTCTCATAGGGATGTTAGGAGAATCAGAAGAGAAAATATATTTGAAAATGCTGCCAATCATAAAAACATGCAAAAGTCTTTATAGAAATGTGAGAATTTCAAATATGATAACATGAAAAAGGCCAAAGAGCCTGACACATGAACACTTAATAATGGTTAAACCCTACCTTTCTGTCTATAAGTTGTAGTTAGAAAATGGTTAAACATAAACCAATGTCCGTCTTGATTCTATGGCTAAGATCTGAATCACTAAGGCTTCTGGTGGATAATATCTTGAAACAATCTTCCATTCATAAAACTTTTAATCAATGTTCTTTAAAGAAGAATTTTTTTTTTTTTGGCCTAAGTTCTTATGAATTAGAAAATTATTTCTTTTCTGAGGATGGTGACAGAAAAAAAAAATAAAACTTTCTTAAATTTAAGAAAAGAATTAAGGTAATGCTTTTATGATGATTTGAAAGTAGCAGTTTAGCATTTGGGATTCTGATAAGACTTCAAAATTTTGCCTTACTAAATTAAAAGATTTGTTCTATAAAATATTTAATGCCCAATTTTGTGTGGCTCTGAAAATGTTAAAAAAAGCTCTCCAGTGACTAAAAACTAAAGCAGCAAGACTGAAATGACATGACCTGTGAATTACCCTGGTTTCTAAAAAGTTCCAGAGTTCACAGAATATATACAAAATAAACTAAGCAATCCTTAAATTGGATTTAGCCTTGGGCAAAATAACAGAAAAATTCATTCCCGAGTCAATAGTATCCAATGCACAGATGTCATCAATTTTGTAAAAATCAGGAACTGGTTTCACAAGAGTAAAAAAGTAAAAAAGAGTAAAAACATTAATTATATCTTCCATAAAGAATACTATGGAAATAATATTCTAAACTTCATAATTAGATATGAAAAATAAGACAGTAACACTCCATTTATAAAGTGCGTTAATGTACCAAAAATGGAGGTCAGGTGTCCTTATTTACAAATGTTTTTTGTCACATTTACAGAAAGGCAAATATTACACTGGAGAGGCAGCATAGTAAAGTAGAAAGAATTCTCGACCTGGAGTCAGAAGACCTAGATTCTAGTCTTGGCTTTGCCGCTACTGATCTCTGTGACCTTGAGTAAATGACAGTTTTTAGGGGTCTCGGTTTTCTCATCTGTAATAATTGAGAGGTAGAACAAGACTGCTTCGAAGGACAGTTCTCTTTCATGTAAAATTCTATGTTAAGCAATGGAATATTTTTGTTCATAAATCCCAGCAATATAGAAGAGGATGCTACCATATTAATAATCTATAAATTTGATTATAGTAGGTAAAAACGTTAGAGAACTCTGACCAACTGCATTTGTAGTCAATGATTTGGCTGCTTTACAAAGTGCACAAAAAATCACAGTATTCTGGTTCCTGGCTTATATGTGCAGGCTTTGAAGAACGCTGAAGCCTTCGCTACGAGGGAAATAATGCCAGCATGGTACCACTTCCTGATACGCCTCTGCAGGAAATGGGGACGATGGCGCGGAGAACACTGAGCCGCAGATGAACGAGACGCTGTCCTTCACAAAGGTGCACAGGAGTCAGCAGAATGAGGGAGCTGTACCTAGGTTAAGCCCTTCAACTTGATTAACACAACTGATTTAGAAACACACAAGTAGTATAGGTATGTTTCTGCTCGAGGAAGCTTACTTGGTAGGTAAACCTTCCCTGAGCAATACATATTTGTTCACCGGAGAATATTTTGGCTTTGAAGATATTAGCAAAGTCAGACTCAGATATTCAGAGATTTCCCCCAAAGGTTAGCCCAACAATAGAGACATTCTAAATTTATAACACTAATTAAAGTAGTATTTCTCAGTGAAATTATCTACTTTAGCAATACATCTGTGCCAAGAACACACTGATAAGACAAAGTAATTCCTAAGGGTGAAAAAAAAAGTTGCTTTTTCTCACTAATTTTTTACTGCTGCACACTCAGGTTCAAAGACATTTAATTAAAGCATAAACGTTACTACCAACCTGCCAAACAGTATGAGCTGGCAATCTCTGGTAGCAGGTGCAAAATTAGAGTTTCATATCACTCTAATAAGCTTTACATTCGATCCCTTATCAGAGAAAAAAATCCTCATGCACTTGTGTATTGAGAGAATAGTTAAAGTGATAACATATTTTGACAAAAACTTCGCTTGGAATGGAGGGCTCAGCAAAAGGCAGAATTGGAACTTCAAAACACACTGGTAAATTTTACAGGCCAGTGCAAAATGATCTCCATATGTGAAATACCAATACAATGACACGTAATTAGTTTTTAAAGGCACACATCCCAAATCTCTCTGCTTTCATCTAGATTTGTCATTTTCCATAACATGCCCAAACCCAGTGAAGTGCCTCAGCTTTGATTCAAAGGCAGTAAATGCAAACTTCCAAATTCTTACCACACTTACAGCGAAGACACAGTACCATTAAAAGAGCATTTCTTTTCATAATTACCCTCCTAAAACATTTTGATAATTGTTTCAGTTACACACATTCTACTGCAGGAATTCTTAGCTTTAGAACTGCCTGGCAGTAGGCAAAAGTATTTTTAAAATACTACTTAATCTACAAAAAAGGAGACGATCAAAAGGGACATTATTGAGGCAATCTGTAGGAGTTAAGAAAAGTATGAAGAAAGGAGTCTAGTTTTCCTAATACAGTATAGTTCGTAAATTGTGGATCAGAAGAGATACTCTAAAACTTAGACAAAATCAACAGCAATTTCTGCCACCTCAGTGAAAAAGTGCTTATTATCTGCATGCTAAACAATTATTTCTATTCTGCAGAGTTTTATTCCTTCCCAACAATTTCAATTTTTTTTTAAGTTAAGAGGGAATCTACATTGTGGTAAAATGAAGTACAGTGAGAAAATGTCTATCCAGATCAATATTTTTCAAAAAACACAATATTTATTTAAGTAAACTGTTCAAGCACTTGTCATCTCAAATTGTAATTTTATTTTTCAAATATGCAAGAACCTAGAAATCAACATATTTTCTAACCTCTGAGATACCTGTGTCAGGAAGAGTTATATATTACCACTTGATCCATACTTTCAATAGTTCAAATTCAATAAATGCTGATTTGGGATTCTAAAAAGTAATCATATTTGTGCAACACTTGCACAAGAAAACAGACTATATGACTCGGCATTTAAAGAATGAAAAAGCAAAATAATATTGTCACAACCATATCTGTCTTCATTCTATATTGCCTCTTCCTTTCACTAATAAAATCCACAAAAATTGCAAGGACAGATTAGGAAAGTTTATCACAGACACAGTAGTTTCTATAAAAATTGGGAATTTAGTAAATGTTTTAAGGAAGTGAAAACAACTGTCTATGTAACAGATGCATTTGCAAAGTCTTAAAAACACAGTCCACAAAATAATTTAATGTGATAATTAGATTTGATTTAAAAAGCAAAAAATGCCTTTTATTTTCTGATGAGATATAATAATAAAAGAAAATTTTTTATATCTCTAAACCTATGCTGGAAGTACACAAAAAGACAATCTGTATACATTCCTAACAAGAGTCTTATTTTGTACAGATCACAGAATATCCATTTAAAAAAAACACACATACACATGACCTTCGATGGTAAATTCCCATGTTGGCAAATGGTTTCTGAGACGAAGGCACTTTGAAAACCCAATATGGTTTGGTTCATAAGTTTGCAAGGTACAAACAATTTTACGAACATATGATTATGCTGAAGAATGTCAACAATTGTGACATTACATATAAAACATTTCCATTTCCTCCTTTCGTTTTTTTTCTTTTTTTTTTAATAACACTGGTTTGTGGGAATGAAAGCAGTGGTTTCCAAAAGCTTCAGTGAAAACACTTCAGATGATCGGAGGCCCACAATCTGAATTTCTTTCTGGCTAGGGATGAGGGGTGGGCATGAGGACATTTGAAATGGAAAAAGAAAAAAGGAAAAGAAAACAAACAAAAAAAGCAACACCCTGGAACAAAACTAGAAACCTCAGAAATCAAAATGGTTTGGAAGAAAGAGCACAAAAGACCAAAGTCCAGAACAGATCGTCTTAATTCTGGTCTCTCAGCTATGAACTCCTGGCAGAGTGCACACAGCTACCTGGTCTGCTTTGTGCGAGGGAGCTGTAGTGATGATTTCTCTCTTTCAAAAAGCCGGGTACAATGTTTTGGATTGTACAGTACCAGAAAAAGTCGGTCCCAAAAAAAGCATAATTTCTTTTCATTCATTACATGGCCGCACAGTCAATCTGTACATAAAGCTGTCTCACTCCAGCCTGAAAAGTTAAAAAAAAAAAAAAAAATTAGAGAATCAAACAAGCCGATGACAAACTACAGAGTGCAGAAAAGTAGTGAAAAAACAAATCTCATGTTTTTTGAAAATGGAAACAGTTATTATTCCATTCTGCCCCTGAGAAATAATTATTTTTTATCAAAAAGTACCAGTAATTTTATTTTAGAGATAAGTATATTCAGAAATTACAGAAAAGCTCTACATTAACCTCTACAAAGAAAAGCCTTGCTTATCCAAGTGAATTCTGGAAAAGTGAGGTTACTCATCTACCATTACTATGCTAGAGAACACACAGTGCTTGACTAGTCGGCTCCTAAATTCATAAATCAATCTAGTCTAAATCTTCCCATGATAAATGATTAGTAACTGCTTAAACAAGTGTATCTATCTATTGGTTATTTAATTTCTACTCCCAACTCCTCTGCAATTTTAGTTATAAACTTGCTGCTCAAGGCTGCTGTTCTTAAAACTGCCTCTCCTATCTAATCAATTTTTCTATATTTGGACAGAGGTGATCACATCCTCTGTAGGACACATGCCACCCCCCGTCTTGCTTCCAGAGAATGCTCACTGGTTACCCTGTTATCTCACTTATCACTCTTTCTCAATTTTCTCTGCAGGTTTTTCCTCCTATCTTTGAATATTAAACACCCAAAGGCTGTATCCTAAGATCTTTTCTTTTTCCACACATGTTCCCTAGCCTAGATGACATCATCTAGTATCCAAACTTTCAGGGCCAGTTATATGCTCACACTTCCCACATTTGTCTTCCAGACTGGAACCTAGCTACGCTCTACAGACAATTCTACCTGGATATCTGACAAGCACTACAACACAGCCAAATTGAATACTATTTCCTCCCCTCAAACCAGTAGGTCCCATATCTTCTACAGCTCCATTCCATCCTTAACGCTGCAACTGAAGATCTTTCTTTCTCTAACACCCAACCCATTTAGCAAAACTTGTTTGCCTTCAAAATAACGCAAATCCAGAACCTGACCTCTTTACATAACCCCTTTGCTACCACGCTGGCCTAGATTTTATAGTAGCATCTGATCTATTTTTCACACTTCTACCTTTGTCCTCCTTTGGTCTGTTTCCAGTAACTACAGCGATGTCACTCTATCATTCAACCCTCTAACAGCTTATCTTCCTTAGTCCTTACAAGCCAAGAGTCCGTAGGATAGCATACAATGCCCTTCCTGATCATCACAGTCCATGGTTACCTCGCTGATCTCATCTGACTCCTCTCCCTTTGTTTACTCTTTTGCAGCCACACTTGGCCCTTCTGTCTGGAACAATGTTCCTCGAAATAGGCACGTGACATACTGCCTCTCTTGTCACACATCTCTATTTAGAGGTCAGAAAGACCAATCCTAACCACCTTATATAAAATGCATTCAATTCACTCATCCAACAATTGTTTTCTGTGCATCTACTGTATTCCAGGCACTGTTCTGTCCTCTGGGAATACAACAGTGAACAAAACAGATAAAAAATATCCTTGCCTTCACAGGGTTTTAAATGCTACTGGGAGCTAGGAAGAAGGGGAGATGATAAGCAAGCAAGTAAATAAAGTATGTCAGATGATGCTATATGGGCTATGGAAAAAAACAAATTTTGGTAGAAGAGATGGTAAACACCTCAGCATTCCCAGTCTCCCTGCCCAGTTTCCTTATCCCTAACACTTATCACCTTCTGATATAGTACAATTAATTTGCTGTATTGCTGTCACTCTCCCATTATAATTAATCTCTCCAAGATAAAATATTTTGTCTGTTTTTCACTGCTGACTCCCAGGACCTCAAGTAGTGACTAGCACATAGTAAATGATCAATAAATATTTGCTAGATGAACTGAAATTCTGCTAATTTCATTCTTTCAAATAAAATGATTTTTTAAATTAAAGCACACAACCAATTAAAGTAAGCATCTTCTTGTCAGTACCATAGAATAAAAAGAAAACTAAGATATTTACGTGAAAGAAAAAAAAATGAATGGGGGATAAAACAGCAACATTACCGTCTTACATAATTTCTGGGCTCCTCAAAGCATTACTCTCTAGCATGGCCTTTTTTCCAGCACCGAGTAGGAGGGCTCTGCACAACACTAACGAATGTTTAAGAGGAGTCAGGGGCTTCTCTTTCAGAATAAACAGCTGGCTAGCCCCTAGAAGCTGACCAGCACGGAAAACACTTTAGCTTTTTTGCCTCGTTTTTTTTTTTTTTTTAAATCCTTGCTGTGGTAAAGTAAAAGCTCTCTGAAAATACATTTAATAACACCCTCTCCTTAGAGAGGTTTGTAGCAAAAAAAAAAAAAAAAAAAAAGGCAGAATTTAATATCTGTATGATTTTGAGCTAAAAATTAAAACGAAATTTCAGTTTTTCTAAGTGTTCATAAATACCAACCCTACTTATTTCACAAAGTTATTATTTATTCATCCAATATTTGACAAATATTTTAAAAATCCTTTTAATTTTAAATCCAGATGTAATAAACCCTTGCTACAGACAAGGCAAAGGCACTACTGAAAAGACCATGTGTGAATATATGAGAAAGAATTTCATATGCCAAAAAAGGTTATAAAACCAAATTATTATGATTGATTACAATTGTTATGTTATTTACTCAACCCAGATGGCCCCTGAAATAACTATACTTAGGAACTCTTCTTTGAAATTCCTATATAACTAACCTTAAGAGAAAACTATTGCCCAAATAAACTGGCTTAATTTCTTTTCTAACAGAATTGTTAATGAAAGTAAAGTGGGCAAAATAAGTTGGGCTCCTGTTATTATCTCTGCCACCTTCCTAATCCCCAGCTTCCAGCCATATAGAAGATGTAATAAGAAATGAGGTAGCCCAAGGCAATAAAAAAGAAAGGAGAAAAACAGAGGCTAGGCAAATTAGTCTTTGCATAATCATGAGTTAATTGTTGCCAAGCTGATATCTTTCCCCTGAGGGGCTAGCTTTACACAAAAACTCAGTCTAACAGGAAAAGTCATTTTGCTTCGTCCACCTGCCCTGATGGGGAGAGACTCAAGTTTTCCAGCTTTCCATTTTCCTTTCTTAATTTCCCACAAAGTATATGTCAGTGATACTTTAATAATAATAATTAATAATAATAATAAAAATAATAATAATAACAGGGAAAAGAAATTTCCTTCAAAGTAGAGAGAAAGGGGGATTCTCCAAAGAATCCTATGGTCAGTCATGTACTCCCCGAATGCAAACTAGGTTTTCTATACAGTTCATACACCGTCAAGACATGACAAACATCCAGCTGATCAAAACGGTGCTTGCTCCCATGAAATAAATATTCTACCACTGAGATGACACTAGAAGTCAGGGGATGGCTGAGGGATTGACCTTAAAAAGTGAAAACCATATAATACTCATTATGTCTTATATCGTGAGAATAATGTATAAACAATCATTCAGTTGACATTTTTTAATTGGAAAGATAGTTATTTTTAACACCTATGCTACTAAGAAAATAAATTTTGTAACCTGGTGTCATAGACTTGGAATATCCTCAATAAATAGCCATTGTTGTAGAAAGGAAAACAAACCATAAGAAAAAACTTGTAAAAACAAACAGGACTGTGGCTATAGACAATTACTGGCTTGTTTGTATTCTCTACCAATTCTCAAAAATTACAGAAACTTTCGACTTTAGTTTTTGACTAAACCTACATTAATAATCTTTATCCTTTTAAAATGAAGTCTTGAAAAACTCTTATTCTTGCATATGAAAACTAAATCATCACAGAATTAGTGAAATAGTGAGTGAATATGACAAAATTATAAGTCATGAACAATAATAACCTGGGCCTGGGTTCCTTTTTCCATCAGCTGGGGATACCAGCACCTGTCTTGGCGAGGACAGATTAATATGCCAGGTACCTAGAAGAGGGCTTGGCACATGGCGGGCTCTCAGTAAAGGCTAGCTGCTGCTGCTGCTGCTACCACCATCAACCAACAAATGAACGCTTAAACCTGTGATTTCTTAAGAACAACAACCCTAGGGGTCTGTTGGCCTCACATCCTATGACTGTTCACTCCAGGCTCCCTAGAAGGTTGGATTCTGGTGGCTACCCAGTACATGTGATGAAGTAAGAAAATGGAAAGATGCATAAGGTAAAAAGGCAGACTTCCAAGTAAAGTCAATACTTCCACTCCCTTTTTTCGCCCTCCAGCAGACCCAAGGCTGGTCAGACAGGAAGGGATTATTATGAAGGCAGGAGAATGGCGGAGGTGGATGTTTCTGAAACGTAGAGAGCTCCCATTTGGGCTTGTGAGGAGGCTTTTGGGTTCCTTCCTGGGTATCAGCGTTAACTTCTATTTTGAGGCTAGAGAACAGAGCACAAAAAGCTGAAGCAGGAAGCTGGGGGTTTAGGACTTAAAAGACATAACAGAAACAGGCAGAAGGGGAGAAAAGATGGAAAAAAATCAAGGTGTAAATTCTATCAGGGAGTAAATGGTATGCATTAGGCTCAATCATCTTTTTTTGCCTTGTGGAACTGAAGAAGGTAGTGAACCCCAAGCATAATTGTCCTTCAGACATTATTTCTAACAAAAATATATTTTTAAAAAACTGACAGATGATATCAGCCAGTTTAAAACAAAACATAAAACGTTAATTTGCCTTCCTAATGTCCCACTTTCTCTTCCTATTCATATACTAAACATAAAAAAATAGATTTCTATTTCATCAATTCTCAAATGATAACTCAGTTTTTAAAAGTGCAAGGAAGAAAGAACGAGGAGACTTTTCTATCCCAACAAAAAACCTTACAGTGTGAAAACTGGATTATCACTTAACTAATAATCCCAGAGGAAACTAAGCACTGAAGAGACTCATCAATTCACTTGTATTACTTTGTGTTTGTGCACAGCAAGCCCACTGCTTTAGCCATTAAAGATCAACTGATAACTATGGTAAATGAGAATAAAAATGCCTAACATACAGCTTTTAAATAGTCATAAAACTTACAGTTTTATAAACAAAATAGAAAGTTATAATTCTCAAACTTCTGATGGTATTAGTCTTTTCAGTTTAAAGCTATCCTCATATAAATTTTAACTACTTTTTAACCAAAAATTATTACTTAAATTCTGATCTAAGATCAGCTATAAGAAAATATCATCATCAAACCAAAAAGTGTAATTTACTACTGAGAAAATACTTCTTTTGATCTTTTGGAATAAAAGGTACCAGTATTTCAAGTCTCTCTACAAAAAATATACCTAAAGCATTAGTCTGATTTTTTTTCTCAAAAATGGAGTAATTTGAATTTTATTACTTTTGATAAGTAAACTCTATTAATAAGATGTAACTTAAAAAATAATGTAAAAAAATATTAATTTCATCTCATGAAATGAGAATATGATCACTGCAAACCCAAAATACACTCAGCATTATGGATGTGTATTACTAGGATATGAGCAGAAAAGAAAAACAAATTAATAAAACATTTCAATTCTGCACCTGTTAGAATTAAACAATGATCACAAAAAAGCACCTTAAAATCATTAAATGGATAGACTGGAAGTCATTAGTAGTGTGACACCCACCACTCCACTGTGAAAAATGTGTTGAACCATCTTCACTGCAGACCCCAAAGAGTCTCTCCCAGGAATGAAATAAAGTTGGCTTGAACTTAACTGACAAAAAAGCTTAAAATATTTTTCAAAGCTTAAATTTTTCAAAACCCATATACAGTTTCCAAAACCAAAGAAGCAGCTGAATAAACTTTCAACTTCAGGCATTTTAAAAGCCAAGATTTCTAAGGTTACCAGAAGAACCTCCCTCCACCTACTTAGATTACAGCTTCAGCAGTTCCTAAGCACAGACGTAGCTGCTTGCTCATAGCTAAACCTAGAAACTGCATTCCTTCTCAAAGGGAAAACTGTGACTAAGTGTCAAAGTCTTAGGAGAGTATGGGGCATCCTAGAGGTCAACATAAATTCACACTATGAGGAGGCAAAATCATGGTATTACTAGGAGAAACCTGAAGTTAAAGGAGAGAATAATGATCTAGAAACGGCAGTGAAGAGCAAGGTTATTTATTGCTAGCCATGTTGTTCTCCATTTGCCACTGAAACAGAGGAGGTATGAGAAGCACTCAGACATGTTGTGAAGGTCTTGCATGCTTCATTATGGAAGTCATAATAATACAGATTTATTATAGTGAAAACTATATTAATAAAGAGACCTAGTTCTTAAAATTCGAGAGTAAATAAGTGGTATCAGCATATTGTTGTATAGTACAGTAAGTCTTGCTGTCACCTACAAATAAGACTATCGCACTAATTATACCCAAAGGAACATAACATTTCCCTTCATTTGAAAAGAGATAATTTAATTTATGCTAAGGTTCTGAATTTAACTAAATTTAACAAGGCTTATATATTATGTTCTATTGTGCATGTCTGAAGATATGATGTGACTCCCCCTTTCCTACCTCTCTCTCTCCCTCTATACTTACATACATATATACACACACACATACATACATACATATACGTATATATGTACATACACACACACACACAGGCATTTAACACTGAAGTGTCCTCTAATCTAGAATAATCCTCCACCATTTTTTTCCCTTTCGTGACACTGACACTTTTTAAGAAAGCAGGCTAACAGTCCTGCAGACGTTTCCACAAGCTGGGTTTATCTGGTTGTTTGCTAATGATTATATTAACGTTGACCATTTCTGGCAGAAGAACGACATGGGGCCTGTCGTACGCTTTCCATTGTACCACATCGGGAGACACATGTCAGTTTTTAAGCACAGAGTCTTAAGGCATGGAGCCAGTTTCCCCAATAGATTTATGTGTTAGATAAATTTGGCAACAGTGATGAAATTTAGATTTTTTGCCAAATATTTCCAGCAATCTAGAAAAAAAAAATTTTTTTCCTCTCTCTCCCTAGATGTTCTTGATACAATGTTCTTATTCTCCAATATTTACGGAATAGCATAATAATCCCTCTTATTTTGATTATCAGCCACCTGACTGTCAACTCATGATGGCATAAGCACTCACTGAAATTAATTTGGTCGCAGGCATGTTTACTGACTAATTCATGATTCCAAGCACAGTATCAAGAGAAACTCAGCAGCATATTACACTAGTAAATCACACAGAAGTAACTATGGATTTGCTATAATGCAAAAATGTTAACACAGTTTGCTTTTAGCTAAAGCCACTGACACAGCATTACTCTTATTCTAAATACTATTTTAGAATTTCTGGATTTTAACAGTATCTAATATATCTTATAAGGAGTATTATATAAAGGAGAATCTACTTTTTTAAAAGGAACTTAAATCAGTACAATGATGAGCATATAGGGCCATCCTCCTTAAGAGTATTAACTAAAATAAAGATCCTCCAAATTTGAGGTTGAAAAAAATGTATGTTTATGCTTACCTCACAAGTGTAGTATATACATATTGTATATATGTACTTAATATGTTAAATAGTAACTATTTTTAAAACTAGTAGAGACACATTAAATTCTAAGCCCCTTAAAAGAAGTTTAGTAAAAACAAGTCATACCTGAGTAAAAATATTATGTGTTTGGCTTAAAATCCACCTGGCATCAGCATCAGGCGCTACTACTAATTTCAAGGTCCCAACATAAACGTCAGAACATAAGGTCCAGAAGTGCTGATCTTGTAAACTGTACACTCCTTGTAACTGCTGCACCTAAAGTATAAAGAGCAAATATTAATATGAAATCCAGTATAAGAACCCACCGTCACTTAAATTACTATATAATCTATCAGTAAACATGGACTCTATCCTCTGGTAAACAATGGGGGAATGTTTGAATTAATTAACAAATACCTACTGGGTACTCATTATTATCCAGGTACTACGACAGGTGTTTGGGAAATATGAAGAAACACATCTCAAAATTTGTAGGGCACAGCTCAGAGAGTGCCTGGAGGGAAACTTACATTTTCAACTACATCAATCAGAGAACAAATATAAACAAATAAGCCAAGTACAAAAAGAACAAAGTAAACTCAAAGAAATAAGAAGGAAGGAAACAAAGGATATAAATCAATGATCCAGAGATTTAAAAAAAATGATACAACTTACATTATCAAAAAACAAGTTGTTTGAAAGATAAATACGCTAAAGTCAGTGTTTCGTAATGGGATACACTGTGGACAGGACAATTCTGCACTGTGTACAACTAACTGCCAGAAACTATGGGACCTCTGCATCTGCAGGCCCCAGGGAACTAAATGCCATCACATATCCTTCCCCAAAGCATGTGACAACCAAAAAAGGAAGGACATCTCTAAGTTTTTCCAATGGCTCCTTAAGGTTTCTACAGCCTTAGGTTGAGAACCACTGGTGAGACAAACTCTGATGGAGGTAAAAAAAAAATAAAGAAAGAACCTGCTATTAAAATACAAACTGAAAGAGGAGAGCTACTAACAAGATTTTAAAAACCATAAAAGGAAATCCCATGACTACTATACAACTGTATCAATATGTGAATATGCAAAACATTACAACTAAGCAGAATCTAAACACTTCTCACCATCTCTCCTGCTATTGGCCTAGTTGAAGGCAGCATTATCTCGAGTCTGGATTATTGTAATAGCTACTAACTGGTCTGTTTCTAGCCTTGCACCTCTCTCATTGACTGTCAACACAATAGCCCGAGTGAGATCCTGTTACCTGAGGTCAGATGCCACCACTCCATGGTTCAAAATCCCCCAACGGCTTCTCATCTTACTCGGAGTAAAAAACCAGTGCTTTCACAAAAGACTTGCATGGACCCAAGTCAGCTTAATCACTTCACGTCCTACCCCTCCTCCGCTTGCTCCCTCTTTCTCAGCTACACCGGCCTCCTCATCATTCTTCCAGAAGTCAGGCACATTCTCTATGTCAGGAAATTTGCTATTCACTCTGCCTATAGTGTCCTTACTTCCAGATTTCTGCAGAGTCCACTTTGTTTGGCTCTTTACTCAAATGCCATCTTCTCAGGAAGCCCTCCTTGCTGTTACCCTATCAAAAATTCTGACGTTTTCATTTTTACATTTCTCTGCTGTTTGACTTTTTGGCACATAATCTCACACAACACATTATTTATATTATTTATATTGTTTATCGTCTGTCTACTCTGGCAGAACTCAAGCTCAATAAGGGAAGAGGTTAATTTTCCTTTTTTTCTTTTTTCTTTTCCCCGTGTCCCAGTGCTTGATAGAACCAGCGGACTGGAAGCCACTGGCACCGAAGAGAGGATGCCAAGGGCCCGGAGCCTTTCCCTCTGTCTCCGTAGGTGACAGGCACTGGACCGCTCCACCCACCCCCGCCAAGAAGACAAGGGTCGTTATTTTTCTTTTTTATGTTTTATATCCTTAGCACCTAAAACGGTGCCTGTCCCAAGTAAGTGCTCAGTAAATTTTATATATATATATATATATATATATATATATATATATATATATATATATATATATATATATAAAATGAACAAAAACATGATTTTGGTGCTTGCTTTGGCAGCACATATACTAAAACTGGAATGATACAGAGAATATTAGCATGGCCCCTGCACAAGAATGATACGCAAATTCATGAAGCATTCATATTTTTAAGGTAATCATTTCACAGTGTACATGTATATCAAAACATCACATTGTAACACCTTAAACATATATAATTTTTGTTTATCATTTTTATGTCCCTAAAGCTGGAAAATAAATAAATAAAATATAAAATCAGAAAAAAAAAACAATTTTGAAAACAGACAAAATAGATGAACTTCTGGAAATACAGAAAATGCTATAATGCGAAAACGAAAAAGAAAATGTGAAAGAATCATTAAAAATGGGAAAGATAATAAAAGTTCTCTTTCATAAAGCCCCAGTCCCAGAGGGCAAACTTTCAAGGAACATATGATCTTAGTTTTTACAGAAAATAGAAGAGATGCTACCTCAAATTAGTAAGAAATAATCTTGACCCCTGACCAGATAAAGACAATAAATCATAAGCTAATTTCTTTCATAAATTAAATGAGCTAAATCCAACGGTATATTAAAAGATAATATATCATGACTAAGTTGGGTTTATCCCAAGAAGAAAAAAATAAGCACAAGAAACTCTATTACTGTTATTCTTTAATAATGAAGCAAAGGAGAAAAGTCACATGGTCATTTCAATAAAAGCCTTACAACTATTTAATGAAATTCGACACCTAATAATGATTAGGGGAAAAAAATGATTAGGAAGACTTTTTCTTAACTCAATGAACACTATCTACCAAAATGTACAAAAAAATATTTAAAGAAGACATCTTTACCGAATTCCCTTGAAGATCAAGAAAAAGAAAAAAAACACCCATATGCTCATATCACTGCTATTGTTCAATATCTCTATATAACTCTGAGGTGGAGGAACTAAGATTAATACCCAGAAGTTAAAAGAGAGGCCCAGTAAAGTGTTCTTTAGAACAATTACAGCACTTTAGAAAAAGAAAAAGGTTATTCTGTGAAGGGATTAACTACGATTCCTAGAAATGGTCAAGAAGCTGGATGATCAACTGAATGTCCCAGAGATTCTTGTAACAGATAGATGTCTACACCAAATACATAAAATGTTTTGGTTCTATGAACTAACATCGATCAAAAACATTTATTTTTATCAGAATTTAATGAATGTAGGCATCATTTTCTATAAACTCCAAGAGTCAAATTTGAGGGAAATTTTTAAAAAATTGGTGGGAAATTTCAGACAATACCCACTGCGCCCTTTTGAAAAGCTGCTGAACCTGGAAAAGAGGTCAAAGTGAACTTTCTCTTCCTCTTTCAGGACGCTGACAACAGAGTGGTTTGAACCTGAGATCCCTCTACATTCTACTAAACGGCAAGGTCAGGGACAGTCCACTGTCAGTCAAACTACCACCTGACTGAACAGATTTCTTCTACTGCCTCCACAGAAATAGCAGCACAAGGACATTCTTGCAGTTATCCTAAAGCACAGATGAATGGTTCCTACAGAAACTGGCTTGAATTCTCCTCAAATTAAAAAATGTGGGGAAAGTGTAGTTACAGATGAAAATCTGTTGCTTTTCTAACTCTGTGGTATAATAGAGCATGAGCTTTAAAGTCTGAGCCATATGAACTGGAATCCTGATTCAGCCACTAGCGTTTGTGACCTTGAATAAGTTACTTATATTCTCTGAACCTCAATTTTACTTAGGGAAAGGAAGATGGGACTTGGCCTGTATAGTTATTGTTAAGAACAGAAACATGTGTATCACTTAGTATTGGGACCAGCTTATATATTAGGCATTCAGTAAATCACCCCTTTCTCTTCCACAATCATGCTGACTGGTCCTACCTTAAAATCATAGCTACAAACGTCAAAAGAAACACTTCACTTTCCTTTTACCAAAAAAAAGACTGTTTTAAAAGACCTTTTTCCTCTGGTCTTCTAATCTCTCTGTATGATTACACTGCCTTGTAAATCACAGAGAAAATAGAAGCGCACAGAAAATCTCTTATCCTGTACCAGCAAACCCACCAGTGGACCCTCATCTATGTCAGCACCTTCTGCCTTCCCTCAGCAGATACAGTACCGCTGGCTCCCATCTACAGTTAAGTCCTCCACGGTGCTTTGGGTCTATCCTTTTTCACCTTCTCAAAAACTTCATTCCTCCAGTAACCCCTTCACTACCACAGCATCGATTTCTTCCTCACAGCTGGACTGTTCCTATCAGTAACAGCTCCAGCACTGTGCTGTGCAATATAGAAGTCACTAGACACATGTGGCTAAATACACGACAATGGAATCAAACAAAAAAATTAGTTACGCTAGCCATACTTCAAGTGCTCAATGGCCATATGTTACTTGTGACTTTCATGTTAGATAGTGTACACTGTAGAACACTCATATTATGGGGGGAAATTCTATGGGATAGTGCTGTTCTAAAATATTCTATTTTTAAAAAAAATACCCTCTCCCTATATCCATTGCCAAGCTATCAGCTCATTTCTTAACTCTCTTGAACAACACTTCCTAAAAGAGTTGTTTGTAGTCACTATCTCTACTTCCCCAATTCATTTTCTCCTTAATCTACTAAAATCACTGATCTCTCCATATCTACTGAAAATGCTCTTATAAAGGTTATTCACAATATTCCTGATGCCCATCAGTGATCACTTCCTTATTCCTACCTGAACTGCCTCACAGAAATATTTGGCACAGTTGATTACTTCCCCTTTCTTTGGCTCTATGACACTACAAACCGCTCTAGCTCCCTAACTAACCACTCCCTTTCCACGCTGCCTCACCTGTGCTCTAAATCTGGAGTTGAAAGTCAAACTGAAAGAACAGAGCTTGATTCTCCCAAGGTAATCTCATACTATCCTATTGTCTTAAATGCTAATCATAGATTGATGACTCAAAACTCTTTCTAGTCTTAATCTGTCCCTACACACCAGAGTTGCATATTTAACTACATAACTGACATTTTCACTAGAAGTTTAGAAGGCATTTCAATTTTAACAAATCTAGAGGGATTTTCCATCCTCAAACCTGCACCAACACGACCTCAAATATCAACAAATGACACTGGCACCTACCTAGGTACAAATCAACACTTTTTCTTCCCTCTGCTAATATAATCTATCTCCAAAAGCTTATCCAAAATGTCTCCTTTTCTTCATCTTCATTGCGACCACTGGAACCCAAGCCACCATTTTTCCACTTAAACCTCCTAACTGCTTTCTTTTTTCGCTTTCGTTCTCCTTAGAATTCGTTCTCTAATAGCAAGCAGAGTAATTTTTTAAAAACTTTTAAAGTTTATGATGCTCTCCTTGCCTAAAAACCTCCCAATGCTTCCTGTTGAATCAGAATTAAATCTAAACCTCTTAGTAAGACCAGAACCTCTGCATGACCTGTCCCCTGCCACCCTCGCCAAACTCCCCAGCCACTCTTCCCTTTTTTATGCTTCGGCTTCAATGGCCTTTTTTTTTCTGTTCTTCAAACACACTCAATTAGTTCCACCAGCAGAGCTTTTGTACTACCATTTTCCTTTGCCTAGAGCACTCTTCTCCTTCTTGTCATCAAGACTTTGATTTCTTTGACTATGACTTCTTCAGTAAATCTAATACAGCCATCCGTGTCTACCACTTTGCATTGTTTTATTTCTATTGCAGTAATTATCATTGATATTTTATTTATTTATTTATTGTAATTATTCTTTCGTGAGAGAAGACACAGTGTCTTGTCTACCATTACATCCCTAGGGCCTCAGAAGAATATCTAGCACAAGACACGAGCTCAAAAATATATGATGAATAAACACTAATATCATCTGCTATTCATAGCCATATTTTAAAAGAGTTGCTTGATTTCTAGACAAGGACAATTTCTACCATGTTTTCTTTAGTAAGTTCAATATTTTCCAATGATTTTGTTGTGGTTTCTATAAAGGGCACTCATGGTCAGCATTCAGTCTTGGAAGAAACACTATATTGCACACACATGCTACCCATATTTATAAAAGTTTAAAAACCCGAACAGCTTGGAAGCAACATAAAATCCAATGGTTGGGAAGCTTTGAAACTTACCCTCTGATAGCACTGAGGCAGAGTATTTTCCAAAACGGGAGGAGTTCTCTGCATTAATATTCCAACGGACTCTCTTAAAAGAGGAATAACACTAAAGAAAAGGAAGACAATGAATTTATTAAAGCCACATTCCGACAATCTCATTCGAGAAAGTAATAATATTCTGATAAATATAAGATTTGTCAGAATAATATGAGAAAAAAGAATCTAGTCACTGTTCCAGATTTTTTACGTGATCAATGTTATCTGAAATAAAAGTAAAGAGCTAAATAAAATGTATCAATGTATGAAATACTAAACTTATACTACTGAATAGTATTGAAGCATCTATCTAAAAAGCTAAACAAAGCGGTTGTTCAGCCGTTGTTTAAAATATGACTTCAAATGGCCAGAATCTTCCAAGGTAATCTATAAAGCATACATGGCCTACTGGTTCTTAACGTTTATCAAATATTTACATGCATTTATCTGAATGGTACTGTTAAGAGAAATACAAAAAAATTGTAATATAGTATATATTAGTCCATTTGTCCAATATTTTCCTAACTCGACTATACAGCAGTCTTCTTTCATTATTTAAAAAATTCAGAAGCCAGCTATAACCACAGATCCTGTGACTCGGCACCTCTAGGGACAGGGCCCAAAAGTCTGCATGTATCGATACAGCTAGTCCTCAGCCAGAATTTGGAAATTACTGCTTTAGGCTATTTAAATGATTAAATGTATAAAAATAATACTGTAATGGTGAAGGTGACTCTAATGCAATATTTTCTAAACTAGCTACACATCAAATTCACCTTGGAGCCTTGTTTGTTTTCCCTTCTGATATCTTGAATCAGAATCTTTGGCGTCTACATTTTTTAAAAGCTTTCCAGGTGATTCCCATGAGTCAGGGCGCTGAGGCACTGCTCTACTGCTTGAAGGAGACTGAGGGGGAGGTCAGAAACAGCTTCATTACACTTAACAGCTTAAGCCAGTGCTCTCTTTTAAACTTGTTGAATCTCAAAATTTCCAGAGTAAAACCTCTCCTGAGTATAGCTGTAGGAGATAGAAATAAAAGGAACTTACACCTTTCAAGGAAGGTAGAAGTTGAAGTATAACTTAAAAGATTAGTACTGTCCCTAACAGATCGGAGAAAAAGAGGAGATATTAATGAAGACCCAAAGGAACAGAGACAGTTTTTCTTGTCTTGTTCACTATTATTTTCCTGAGAAGGCCTAGTAAAGTGCTGGTCACAAAATGAGCTGACAATAAATACTTGTTAGTTAAATGAATGCTAGATATATAGGTATTAGGTGTTTTAGAATCTAGATTAAAGAAAGAAAAAGGCCAGAGGAAAGAAATCAGGAGATTGTTCTCACACTTTAAGTGTACAGTGATAAATACTTGAGTAGGAGGGTAACAACAGAAACAGAGACAAATAAGAAAATTAAACACTAAGAGAAATAACTGGTGTATAACCGGGTATAGTGAAGAAACTGAAACAACAAGGACAAGCCTAGAAAACTAATAGTGTGGAGGGAATGGCAGTAATGAAGATGAAAAGTTCAATGTGGACGGGAGTTTAAGTCACATTCAAGTGAAAATATTCTTTAGTCACATAGTGATTTAAGAGTCAAGAACAATCATATGCCACTCTTAATTCTTTCTTCTTCCTTAAAACCCCCAGACTCTGATTTACCAAGTTTTCATGATTTAACATCCTAAATATTTCTTGACTGCATCCCCTCCTTCTTTCCACTACACATATCTACAGTAATCTCTATATCTTCCCTTAGATTATTATAATGGCCTCCTAAGTGGTCCCTTTGCCTCTAGTCTTATTCCTCAAGTCCACTGTGATAGGCAGCTTCAAAGATTCCAATGACCCCTTCCTCCCTAGTATTCAGCTTTTCTGTAATCCCTTCCCATTAAGTGTGGGCTGGACCAGTCAGTGACTTGTTGCTAATGAACAGAATACACAAAAGTGACAAGATGTCATTTCTAAGATCAGGTTAAAAGACTCTGACTTCCATCTCCTTCACCTTCCTCTCTTGCCCTCTCATGGCTGCCATGTTATGAGCTTTCCTGTGGACAGACCCCCAGGATGAGGAGCTGAGTGATGCCTCAGTCCAACAACCCAAAAGAAACTCAGCACTGGCAACAACCACTTCAGTGAGAGTGGAAGCAGATTCTCCCCCAAATGTGACCTCAGAAGGCTGACACCTTGATTGCCACCTCACGAGAGACCTTGAACCAGAGAGCCCAGTTATCTATGTCCAGGTTCTTGAACCAAGGTAAACTATAAGATAATAATGTGTTATTTTAGCTACTAGGTTTTTATGGAATGTTATGCAGCCATAGATAACTGTTACAAGCATTTCTTATAAAGCTATCTAAAATCAGTATCTGACTCACTCCCTTCACCATTAAAAAAAATCTGTTGAAAGCTCCCTACTGCCTAGGGGATGAAGTGCAAGCTCTTTAACATGACATATTTTTGGATTTGGGCCCCTCTAGCTTCACCTCCCATCATCCCTGCTTCACATTTTAAGCTCTTGAAACATAAACATACTTGTACTTTACCCTGTTTCTTTCTTTCTTTCATCTTTTGGCTCGTGCTGTAATCTCTCCCTAGAATGTCCCTAAACTACCTTTTAGTCTGGCTTCTATTCCTTCCTTAAAATCTCAAGTGGTACCCGTTTTTAGGCATATTTCCTGATCCCAAACTGTCCTCTTAACTATGTATCATCTCCGTGCTCTTATTAAAAAAAAAAAATCTGTGAAACCTATGGCAAGGTTAGAGAAAAAAATGGATGGAAAGCAACTGGAAGTGAGATTAAGGATTTGGACAGTGAAAGAGGAATGGTTATTCCTTTGTCTAACCTGACAGGTAGTGTCTGTTCCTATCTACTGTGCTGTTATTAAATAGGTGAGGACTCCCTATATTTATTTAAAAAAAAAAAAAAGGCAAAGTAAAACATTGTGGTAGACGAATAAGGTAACATTCAATCATTGAGATGTTTTTCTTTCCTCTCTCTATCCTCATTTCTCAGGAAAAAGGGATCAGTCACAGAGTGTTTATATACCTAACTTAGAATTTTTACGTTTTCCTACTTTCTCTACTGAACTTCTCAGAAAATGAGGCACAAAAAATGGTTCCCCTAGAATAACTGAAAAGAAAAAAGTGTTTTTTTTTCCCCCTGTGCCTCTTAAATGTAGCTATTTTGATCATTTCTGCTCCAATCTTTATCCCAAGGGACTGCTAATAATGCCTACAGATAACTGAGGAGGAAAATCTACTCAGATGGAAATCATGATACTTGGATTCTAATTGTGCCATTAATAGCTTTAGACAAACCGTATAACCTTCCATATCAGTTTTCACACCCACAAAATTGGGGCATAGATTAAATATACAGGCAATTTCTTCTTTTATTTTTCATTCAATAAGAAAAAATGGTCAAACCACAAGAAATACTAGAGAGAGAATAATTTGGAAATGAAAGAAAATTTAAGTTGCTTTTGTGTACTAAACATACACACACACACAGAGTCATCAAATGAGATGAGATACACTTGACAAATTGATTTACTCCATCACAAATTTGGGAACCCTGTAAATGAATGTATTAAGCAATCAACACAAATAAGTGATGATTGAGCATTTCTATATACTTTGCTTGGCATCAGACTTTCTAGAACCAGATGGAACCTCATCCTAGAGTTGAAGAAATGCAGGCCTAGAGCAATGAAGTAACCTGCTTAAAGATAAGGATAGTGAATGAAAAACTAGAATAAGACCACGTCTTTTGACTCTAAATTTAATTTTGAAAAGTACAAGTCAACAAACATTTATTGTATGTCTACCTGTGCCAAGCATATGCTAGGCACGAGAAATAAAAAGATAAATAGTACACAATATCTTAATTCAAAAGATTTAGCAACTACTGAAAAAGCCTATAGCGAGGTCAATGGAACAAACACTTGTTTAGGACCCACTCTTTGGAAGAAGGCATATATAAATTCAAAACAACTATAGATTTTCCATTTTCATGTCCCATGAACTTTGGTGAATGGTTTTCTTCCTTAGTATGCTGATAACTTACTTTTAAATACACCTTTTAAAATAAAATGGGGAAGCATGGAATTAAAGAGAACATGGACTCTACTGCAACAGGAGGCATATAATATGAGGAATGATATTAATCAATAGTATTAGTATGTTTTTGCAAACAACTCTTACAATATTTATTGTTTTAGAATGCCTAGGGCTAGTCAATTCCCGCCCCCCTCCAAAACCTAAAGCACAATAAGAGATGGCTGAGTCCAAACTATAATAATCCTTGAGATCAGTCAGAAAACATGGAACACATTCTCTTTACAGTCTCCAGAACAACCACCTATACATTTATCCAAACCTTTGTTCACATTCTTACGTGTATACTCCATATGTGTTGCCTCTCAAAGTCTGCTACTCCCTGCCACCATCTTCATAAATAACTAATACTTTTTCTCCTAAAATTGACTCATATGTGGCCCTTAGTTTGAGGATTCTAAAATTAGTGAAGTTCCAAGATCGGAGATAACACACAATTAGAACAGGGAATTTAGAGATCACTCATTTTAACACTCAATTCAAGAACCATAATGCAGAGAAACATTTCAATCAAATTAATGTTAGAAGCAAACATTTAGTTAAAAATAACTAAATAAAAGATCACAACTGATATAACGGAATAGTACAGAGAAACTGTATTTTTTTAGTAAGGGTCAACTGAGGTTTTTACTGATTTTGCTATACCATAAAATTTGGAATCATTGCCTGTTTAGGTCGAATTTTTTAAAAAATGTTTACATTCAACAGCAGCAAACATTTCACCAAAGCACATGAATGCACCACACTAATTATCTCTAATAATAATTTTTAAATAATGTAAGAATTTCAGCTGTAGGAGGAATAACTAGGTCACAAAACTGATGGTGAGAAAAGGATGCTTGCTAAATCACATGGTGATATGCAATTTAGAACCAAGATCAATTTCTGTAATAATTTCAAAAGTCATAAAAATGTAAAAGAAACCTACAGAAACTCAATCTTTGCCTTTTAAAATTGTGTTTAGCTCAGGAGTTTGTCCACATTTTTCTAATTCAATATTGTAATGGCAAGTCATAAAACAGATTTTAGAATGGATCTATCTAGCCATAATGAAAGGATATGGGGAAAAAGACAAGCATAGCAAATTCCCAACTGAGCTAAGACTTAGAGCTGTATCCAAACCCAAAAAGTAAGCATTTGGAAACAATTAGAGGTTCACTTCTGGTTGACTAACTCAATTCTAGCTTTGACAATGAGACACCATTTTCCTAGCATATATAAAAAGGAATGAGTCATTAGCTATATGAGTTTACCAGTAAAACAGGGTAATGATTTTATTCTTCAAAAGCTGAAGGTAAATCAAATTTATAATCATACAATCAAACATAAATTTAAACGTGAAAGCTGAAATGCTAGCAAATTAAATAAGCAAGTTAGTTATTACTCTTTATTGCCAGTAACTTTGCAAATGAAAATATATTCAAATTTTACTTCAAAAACAGTTTGAGTGAAAGAGTCTCACCGTTTCATCAGTAAACAAAACTATCTAGCAGTTATAAACAAACCAAAGGATATACATTATGAAAACATTTGAAGAACATTGGACTAGTGATAACCATGCTTAATAAAAAATTTCAGAGAGCTGAAACTACTAAAATCTAAGAATAAATCTTTATTAATAATAATTGGACATAATTTCTGATTCAACTTTTTGAATCAACTTATGGGCTAAGTCCTCCTGAATATTATCAGCATGTATTTGCAGGTCTGGTATATGTCATATACTCTAAAATGTTTAGTGGACAAAAAAGCCAAAGAAAATGACCTCAAATTGTAATGTCTGCTACATTTAGATATGATGGTCCTATGGCAAACTATAAACAAGCAGTCCTGTTTGCATAAATGCTATTATTCCATAGTAATGAACAATTACCTATTAACCCAGAATTTCATAAGCCTACCTAATATTGAATAGATAACTCAAAACCACAGGGATTGTAGTTTGCCTTACAATTATACTGAGTTTCTAAAACCTATGGTTTAAATCAATGCATATTTACAGAGTATCTACTTTACTCAACAATAGGAATAAGAAGATACCCTAAAATACCCCTTGAACTTGGAGCCAGTCATGAAATGGTCACCCCTTTCCTTAAACTTCTGGAATTTAGTTATAACACTTAATGCATCTGGTCTTTGGACGGAAAGCGTTAGTAAATAATGTCAAATTAGTAAATATTTAGTAATGTCTTTGTTTAGACAACACTTAATAGTTTTTAAAGTGCTTGCATAAATTTTTTCTAATTTGATCCGCACAATAACCTGAAGTAGCCAAAATGCTGAAATCACAGATGCAGACAAACTCGTAAGAGATTATTATGGCCAACTCCCTCATTTTATGTAAGAGAAAATCGTCTCAGAGAGATTAGGACAACTTGCTCTCTGCTGTGCACTGGTAAGAGACAGAGCTGAGTGTGATAATTCCATGGCTGAAGTCCTCTGCACTACACTGAGCGTCTCACCATGATTAAGTCAACTGGAGTCAGAGATCATGTCATATTTTTTATTCTTAGTAACTAACACAGTGGTTGGAATATAATAAGCACTTGACACATGACTTCTGAATGTATAATTTATTTTAAAATTTCAAACACTAGTAAAAAATTATTAAAATATACAACAGCTCTTTGACATGACTTTCAAAGATAGAAATAGCTAAATAGCAAAATGGTAATGAGGTGCTCGATTTAGTCACCCCTCCTAAAAAAGGAATCTAATAGAAACCAAAATATCTTATCTATTCAAGTACAGATGAGAAAGAATTATACTTAGGCAGGAGCAAGCAGAATTCCAAATTCTTGATGTGCAATTTATTATCCTAATAAATACTCTTTATTCTCATGAATAAGAAACTAAACTCACACCAGCAATATAAGTAAAAAAAAAATTAAATGATCTACTATGTACCTATAAAGAACAAAGGTACAGATAAAGAAGAAAAATGAATAGGATTCACACTGATATGCTGTCAAGAGGTAGCAAATGGGAAGAAAAAATGGAATCAATGAAGCAAAAAGGCAAAGAACTCCATAAGATATAATTTTGAGAGATGGGCAGGAATAAATTCAAATTATACTTTAAGAAAAGCTGCATTTTTAAAAAAGTATAAAAAAACAGAACTTCGTTTAGAAAAACTAGATGAGACGGCAAGAAATGTTTATTAAAACTACCAAAATCAAATTAATTATTATCAAGTAGCTGTTTCTATGATCACAAGTTCTAGTTTCTTAGTTGGTCTATCTAGGGTTTTAGATCAATTTTGTTGATCTAAAAAAGTTAACTCTGGGTTAAATTTTTCTATTGTTTTTCTATTCCCTATTTCATTTATCTGCTCCAATAGTTGCTATTTCCTTCCTTCTGCTGACTTGGAGTAAGTTTATTCTTTTCCCACAATAAACGTAGGCATTTATTGCTACAAAATTCCCTCTTAGTACTACTTTCACCTCATCCCGTATTTTAATATGTCGTGTTTTGTTTTCATTTGCCTCTAGATTAATTTTCTAAATTCCCTTGTGGTTTCTTCTTTGACCCACTGTTTGTCAAAGAGTGTGTTGTTTACAAATACAGAGGATAATCTGGGGACAACTTCCCCCTGGGGAGGGAGATGGGGGAGGTTGGGAGAATGGGATGAAGGGTTAAAGAAGGACAAATCAGTAGTTGATGGTCACGGGGATGGGGAGCATAGCATAAGGAATGTAGTTAGCAGTAATGTAATGGCTAGAGAGCCAGAGGAGAGAAAGAGCAATTAGGGGGATCGTTTTCTAAACTATATAAATGTCTAAGCAATGTACTATATACTTGAAACCAATATAATAATTTTTTAAGTGTTAATATCCACATATTTTTGGATTTTTTTGTCTTCCTTCTGCTATTGCTTTGTAGTTTCATTCCACTATAAGCAGAGAAGACATTTTTAATAATTTCAAACTTCTAAAATTTGTTATGACTTGTTTTGTGACCTAATATAGTCTACTGAGATTATTTCATGTGCACTTGAAATTTATCTTAGTTGAAATTATTCCAGTTTCTTGAATTTGTACATATCCATTTTTCTTCTCAGTTTTGGCCATTGTTTTTAAATAGGTTCTCTGCCTTTTTCTCAGTTTCTTTACTTTCTGGGACTCCCATATATGCATGTAGGAGTGTTCTAATATTCTGCTCTTCCATAAATACCTCAGGCTCTCTTCTCTTCATTTTCTTTTCTTTCTTTACCTCCAGAATTTCTGCTTGGCTCTTCTTCATAGTTTCCATCTCTTTGTTGATATTCTCATTTTATCCATGCATCATTTTCCTGATTTTATTTAGTGTCTGTGCTTTCTTTTTATTAATTGGGTGTCTTTATAATGGTAATTTTGAATTCTTTATCTGGGAATGCATATGTCTCCAGGTTTGGTGTCCAGAGATCTATTTCCTTTAAATGTGTTGGGGTTGGTTAGCTGTTTCTCTGTATACCTTATTTCTTGTTGTTTGGATTTCAGCATCTAAAGAATCAGCCATGTCTCCAGACTTTGTGGTCTGGTTTCATAAAGGTAGGTCTTTTTCTACAAAGCATGGCTAGAGAGTCTGGAGACCACTCAAGTCTTTCCTGGATATATGTCCTGGGTTTGTGCATAAAATCTAATGAAAAAGTTTGCTGCCTTCTACTCAGGAGCTCCTCCAGGTGTCTGAAATATTGCAGGCGGCTAAGCGGTAGTAAATCACAGTCCTGGGGTTCCACCTAGTGTTTGCCTGTGGTACTACAGACTCTAATGTACAGTTGATGTCTTTATTCTCAGGAATGCCCAACCTGGCGCCCAGTTCCTGTCACTGCAACAGGTCTTCAAATAATGTCCTCTCATTCAATGTCTTTTTGTTATAACATTATGAGATGCTGTTGGAACTTCGCTCTTGTTTGTATCAATTATCCTATGGTAACACTGGTTTCATTATACAATGTTTTGCTTAAAGTCGCAGTTTCTAAGAACCTATCATCAAGATTGAGGACTTACTGGATTTCCCACAGAGTAGTTTGTCACTTTATTGTGTTAAATCTCTGTCTTTAATGAAGAGGAAAGGGAGTCTAGGGCTTCCTATTCTGCCATCTTGCTAATGTCACTCTCCCTTATTTTTCTTTTAGGACTGCATAGAACTCCTTTATTAATGGACATTTACATTCTTTCCAGTCATATATTTTACATAAAAGAATAATCTCTTCTTTCCAATTTTTAAGTCTCAAATACTTTCTCTTGTCTGTTATTGGCTAATGATCACTAATACATTATCACATGTGCTCTGTTCCTCCTAATATTTCTAAGACCATCCTCCAGCTTTCAACTAGGGTTCTTTATTTAAATCATCGAATACACAAAATGATTTGAAGGACAGTTTTGCAGTTCCAAGGATAGTACATAACCAGTACTTTACTAGAAGAGTAGTTGAGAAGTTAATAATTATATATAAATGATGCTTTAGGACATTACAGCATTCTCTCCCAGAATGCTCTTTGAGAAAAGGTGTTAGATTAATCAGTATTTATAAATGCTCTCTGATGGTTTTATGTGTAATTCAATTACTAAGCAATAATTTTCCCATTAAGAATATATATACAAACACCAAGTTAAAATCGTCTTTATCTTAGTCCTCAAAAGTATTGTTCATAAATTATAACAACAAAGAAAAGTGTTAGATACCACCCAAAACCATTCTGAAAAAAAATTTCCACAATTTCTCATATATATGACTATTTGAAGACATGGTAGCTTCTTACATGCAAAAAATGCTTACTTTTTGCTTAAGATAGTCTATAAATAATTACCTATTTGATCACAGAATCAACAAGATTTCTCAAAATAAGAATCTGGTCAAAATCCAGAATTCGTGAACAATGATGATCACCTATGATTAAGAACTTCAAGTTTATAATTTTGTTTTATTAGTACATACTCTTTCCATTTTGTACTTATGACCACACCATGTCATTTCTAAAGCCCATATCTTAGTTTGCCTCTAAAAGTTGAGTTATTTTTTCTCCAAAATAAGAAATTAATATATTATCTGAAGTTCTACACCTAACAAAAAGATAATTTTGTTTAAAAAGCTTTTCTTTGTATTAACAAATGATTGTGGTAAAAATGTACAAAGCACCATAAGATCGTAAAACTGGTGAGTTGCAAAAAACGAATTAAAAAAAATTCAGCAAGGATTCAGAAATACCACACCAGTAACAGAGTTCATTTCTGCATTTTGTTTTTTCCCATCAGGCATAGGTATAACTCTTATTTATGTAATTCAAAAATCAAACTACAGATTTAGGTAAATAGCATCACTCTTAAATCACAGTGTGATTGAAAGCTACAACTAATTGTTAAGATTTCCTCATTCTAAGTAATAAATCTTTCTATTCCAATTCTACTAACGGGAAAACAGGTGCAAAACCACTCTGAAATCTCTTCCAAGAAATATATTTTTTTAGAAGATAAAAATTACATTCTCATCATTATACTCAATCTGCTGCTTTTCATTAGGAAACAAAAATTCATCACAGTACAACCCAGTTTTACCCAAAAATTTGTATCACCATTTGCCTGTGTTAAAAAATTTGCCTGTGTTGAAAGAAAAACAGTTTTTTTCTAAGAAACCACTTTCACTGTGAAAGTGAAAATGGAACACTGGGCAGGCAGCCTAGAAAGGAGAAACGTGACATCTATTTCCATGGCACGTTCTCAACTGAGGAACATTTAAGTACAGAGAACATATAAAGAGTCCCATTATTTCTCTTGCTCTTGATGAATTTCAAATATATATAAAAATTAAGGGTAAGGTAAAATTATTTCTTTAAACCTGATTTTGTTGCGGCTCTAAGAGTTTTCATCCATTTCCTAAGATCAGTTTTAGCTAATCAGGCAAACTCTTAACCAATTTGAAAAACACCTCAGACTAATTTCCTTGCAAATATTTCATTATCATGTGAACATTTAAGTAAATTAAATTTGCTTTCTTAACAGAAAAAAATAGACAACTGGGATGTCTTTATTTTGCACTTTGAAGCTAAAATTTCTTTATTACCCTCCATTTAAAAAATCTTATGCTTTTTTAAGTCAAAGTCAGAAATGTTGGTCTATCTTGGCGACATTAGGAAAGAACCATAATTTAAAAATTATAACACCCAGAGAGAGCCACATAACATTCAGACAGACAGACAGACACACACACACACACACACACACACACACACACACACACACACACAGAGTATATTTTTCCCCTCATCCATGTAAAGAGAAATATATACATTAGATATAGACTCTTTACAATAATGAGTCATTCTCATGTGTTGCCCTGTACTTTGTCATTTATTGTCATTGAATTAAGGCTTTGCTACCTTTTAATCAGCCCCTTATGTATCCATGTGCCCGGTACGCATGCGCGGGCTTCCACTGGCTGGCAGTGGGCTGCTGTTGTTTAACCTGTGTGGAAAAGGCACGGCCACCCTAGGAAGCTGGCAGTGCCCCTGCAAGAATAAAGAGTTATGCTGCAGTCGCCTACGGCTCCCCACATTTTCTTCCAACTGCCCGAGCCTGGTACCCTTACCTCGGAACCTTGAATCTGCAATAACACACATATGGTTCTCTTGGCTGGTGGAACAATAGGTAATTTTTTCTTAACTTTTCTATAGACTGTCAAGTTTCTTTGTCAACAATGATTTCCATAATTTTTTTAAAAAGGTTGCAATTTTCATTAAATCCTCAATATCTTTTTGAATTGCCATAGCACTTGCATGACCTACCTGAAACTCCACATACTACTGGGGCTTACAGTGAGGTAAAAGTCCTCCCTGCTTATCACAACTGTTCCCAGATCATTGTTCCTCCTACTTACTATCTTTCTACCTCTGCCCTTCTCATTACTCTTAATTTAAATACCCATGTGGACAATCCATCCAACTCGGCCTCTATAGGATGATCTTATCCTATATTTACTTCTGGGATCATATTTTAGACCTTAAGATCTCAATTTTAAGTATGTAACAGTTGAACAACGCTTCCTACTTCTAGATCTCTTTCCCTAACCCTTCCACTCCAACACTTTTCCCAGAAATCCAATCTACTAACCCTATCACTTTTCCTTTTTTTAGTATCTATCCTTACCTTTAAATCTTAATTTCCCACCACTGCAATACTGCCTAGCTCCTTTCCTTCTTTGTCAATACTCACCCACTAAATCCCAAATCTGTTCAAACCAACTCTCTATTCCATACCTTTACCAAAAGCTGAACAAGACTCAAAACAAAACAAAACAAAAAAATATACAATTGTGCTGGTTGTTTTCATGACCACAAACTTCAAAGTGGGCCCTCAGTGTTGCCAGGCAAGCACGCTGTTCCCTTTACAGCAAAAGGCCTCAAAAAGAAGTTGACTACGGTTGCTGTTGCCATTTCTTCTCTTCCCAGTCCTCTTCTGAAGCTATTTTGATCAGACTTTCATTCTCAACATTTTTCTGAGTGTCTTATCTAAGATAGCAATTATCAGTCTCAGCTGCCTTTAACAGGTTTGATTATTGCTTACTGTTTGAAAATCTTTCACAAGGCTCCTAAAACAATATGTGCTTGTTCTCTCTTGCTATAATATAAATTCAAACCACTGAGCATCCTATCTTATCACCACCCTGGTGAGAGGGTCTACTTAATAAATATTTGTTGAAAATAAATTTTGCAGTTATATTTCAGTAAAAAAAAGTTTTCTGTGTGTGTATACATACATGTATTTATATTTGTGGAATAACTGAATGGTAATAGAAGTAAAAATTCCCTATTTGGGATTAGAGAGATAAGTCGCTGAGGTTGAAAAACATGAATTTATTGATTCAAATCCAAAAGGTACCATTTTGTCTGGCAGAGTTAGGGGCAGACTTTACAACATTGAAAAACCAGTATGCCCCATGGAGCTTAAGAGAGACAACGAGACAGGCTATTTCCACACAGTAAACACCGTGAGAGTTGTAGTGCTGGTGCCATCTGTGCACTTAATGCAGCCTGAGAGGTGGAGAATCCGACAATGCTCCTTGAAGCAAGTGCCATTTAAACTGAAATCTAACCTGAAGGATGAATGCTTGTGGTCCATGCACTTGTAGAGGGGGCATAGGGAAGGGAGAAAGGCACTCTGTGTAAGAGTATTTTACTTTGGAGAGAAGAAATATGAGCAAAGCCTGGAATCCAAAGGGCTCACAACACATTTTCAGGAAACTGAAAGTAATTTACTGTAGCTGGAGAGCAGAATATAAATTGGCAAAGGGTGAGAGAAATACTGAAGTGAATGGGGAACAAAATGAAGCCCTGCTAAGGAGTTCAGACTTTATCTTGAGAGTAAGAAAGAGGCACTGAAGGATTTGAAGCAAGACAGGTTTCACATGTACCATAATCCTCATTAAAGAAAGATCATTTTGGCCACAGTGTAGAGAAGAATTTGGAGGGACAAGGACACCAACCTTTTCCAAGTGGCAAACGACGTGAGCATTAGGATAAGTACAGTGGAGGGAGACAAAGAAAAGGGAACATTAAGATTCTACTCTAAGAAGTATTAGAAGCAACAAAGAATTATAATACAAAACCAAATAAAATGAACAGTGAACATGCAAATAAAGAGGTACACATGTAACTGGATTTCATTAACCGATGTCACCATAAAAAATGATAAAAAAAAAAAAAAGAAAAGAAATTAAAAAGAAAAGAACCTATGTAAGTTACCAAACCTCAGGAATTAAGTTTCATAAAACATGTGACATTTAAGCTGAACTTACAAGGAAGTATAAGATCTTCAAAGATGAAGTAAAAGCATTCTGAGCTTTATAAAAAACTTTTATAAAGAAGAGTGGCTTCTTGGTACAAATAACTTTTTTTAGTTAAAATCTGCATATTTAAAATGTAATCCTCTTTTAAGTAAAAACTTAAAAATCTGCATTTATGACTAATTTATAGGATTATAATGTCATTATCATTTATTAAGTCTATTCTGTTTAACTATAGTTGACTAGAAAAGTTGACTCTGAAAAGTCTTGTTATCATTACAAAGAAAATTTTCCTAAAAGTAAAATCATATGAATAATAAACAAAAACAGTCCAATCAAGACATATCTTTATAAATAATTCAAGACTGAAATAAAGGCACACATTTGAGTATTCTGATAAAAATTAAAACAATAAACTGACATAAATTTAAGAAATAATAACTATACAATCTAATTCAGCAATAATTTATTGAGAATTTATACACGTACATGCACACATACACTTTTACATATACACTGGCACTATAGTAGGCAATAGAGAGCTAAAAGGCTAAGAGACAAATCCTTCCTCAAGAATTTTTAATCTAGATAGGGAGACAGACATAAGTATACCTCAATAAGCATTTTTACAAGACTTCCACAATAATAATGTGACTGTACAGATTAAAAATAGTTCTAGAAGAAGAGATTTTAATATTTTTTCACATTTGGTAGTGCAAGATATAAATGCCAAAGGAAGAAAATTCTAACTATAGTTAATGTATTTTATATTTCCAATGTTCTACTCTACAGCTACAGTACTAAATTCAAGAAAATTATTACTGATTTGAATTACAGACCAAAAAGATTAACTGCTAAATACCAAAAGGAAACATCAAACCCTGGGCAAGCATAGAAAATAGCAAGATGAAAAGAGAAATAATCTATGTAGGAATTTGTTAAAGACCAAAGAAAAACCAACTTAATAATTTCGATCGGTAATTTAAATAAGTTATCATTTTCATAATGGAAAGTAACATATCAACACTTACCTTACAACTATGAGCATAGCTATCAGGATTGAACAAATAGGATCTGCTATCATCAGACCAAAATTCTGCATCATGATGGCAGAGGCAATTACACCAATACTCCCCAGTGTATCTGCTAGAATGTGTAAAAATACGCCTAGAAATAGAGCACAATCAAAATCAAAATAACATCTTCTAATCAATTGAAAATACAAATATTTCTTAAAATTATTCTTGATTTTATATGTTAAAAACTAAACACCAGTTTGAAAATCAGTAAGAAAACAGAGTCACTGCTTAGTAAATAAGTATAGTCTTTGAGAAGTGAAATAATCTTTCCTTTTTCAAATCAGCAGGGGTTAAAATATCTGATGCAGGCTTTATACTTGCTCTTAATGATCCTTAATGTTTTGGTGTAACATAAATGAGGAAGAGCAGTAAATTGTTTTTTAAATTGTTTGTGCATATTCATCTCTGGTTAAAAGAGCCCCAAAGTTAATTAATAATTTGTTAGAAGAACACTGCATTAGCCCAAAAGAATCTGTCTAGAAAACATCATAACTATGAATATAGGTAGTATGAACAAACAGAGCCCTCTGCTGGTTAAAATTACATTTGAAACAAATTTCCTATGGCCCATAACTCTATTCATACTGATGACAGACTTACTGCTTATCCTGAATATTGTTACCTCAAGTTACATACTAAGCTCAAACCTGATGGAAGAGAAGGTAGGAATTTTAATATTTTAAAGTGGACGTAACTATATTTTGAATTTTTAATAATTAAATATTAAATTGGTAGAATACTGATATTCTAACTGTCCAAGAACCTAGATATAATATTAACATTTAAGAATTGAGACTTGATGGGAAAACCATTAAAAAAATGCCAAGAAGAAAGTTTGATATGCATTATTTTTTAAAAAGGCTTGACTAGACAAATTATTCAATGTTTAGATATTTAACAGGTAAAATTTACTGTGTAGTAAAACATGTTCCTTAAACAAACTTCAACCATATGTTGCCAAAAACAGAACATTCTTCAATAGCATCAACTCCTCTGTCTGAAAAAGAAATACCTAATATGTCAAGAGTATGTGTCCACCTCAGAGACACTTATTTTTCTTTATTATTATTCACTGAACAATTAAAGGTAAATCACTTATTATTTTGGGGGTATAAAACATAGGTTTACTTGAAAACACGTTCTAATAATTTTAAAAAGGACTATTAATGAGTCCAACTGAATCTTAATACACTCTAGGAAAATAATGCTTCAATTAATCTGCTACCGTGGAATTTAATAACAAGTATTATGCCAAATGTAATTCATCCCTCAGTATCTAAAATACTTTTTCATTTGTATAAAGTATTAACCTTTATAACGATTCTTCAAAAAGCTAATGACTTTTTTCCTCTAACAAAAATATTATGTTCAAAGCACAATTATGGAAAAAATCTTTTTCTTGAGGGTATTTAAATAGTAAAAAATTAATAAGTGTTGGGACCACTTGAAGTTTTAAAAATAAAACCAGAAAAACATACACATGAAAATGGATTGAGAGGCCCCAAGTTTCAAAATTCTTAAATTATATGTGATTTTTAAACCCTTATATTTTTTAATCAATGTTTTGGTAGAATCTAAACACTAAAAGATAAAAGAAAAGAAACATTTATTCTTGATTCTCCTTTAATTGGAAAGTTCGTAGCTACATCTTACTTGCTGACCTGAAAACTGGTTTTATTAATTAGTGTCATTAATGATCTAAGCCCTTCTTATTTTCTAGTAACTGATTCAAGAAGAAAAATCACTAAAGAAAGAAATCTAAACTAATGTTTAATTTATATAAAAGTTGACTTGGTAAAATATTGATATTTGAAATGCCCAAGAACCTAGAAAGCCAGGGTCATATTAAAAATGCAGCAAATAACTTCACAATTCAGTTAGCTCAGTTTTTCATGTGTGAGTATGTACATGGAAAAGTTTTAGTACCAGGAAGTCATCTCTGTCCGTCAGCTATCTATGTCCATCTACTGGGCTACTTTTACCACTATAAACTGATACCTAGAAAATATAAACTAATTTTCACAACAGCTTATATAAAAGATAATTAGGAAGACAAATCTAACCTTTCCCTCAAATTTTGATGATTTCTAAAACCAAAATAAACTCTTATTATCAAGGCTAATTTTTGAAATTGGATGTAGATGCATTACATATGCATGATTACAAGCTTTTTTAGTAAATGCTATTCTAAAACAATTCTATGTATTTCACAAATGGAAAACTGAGAGACTAGAAGACACATTTAAACCTCCTGAAATAAACTCTTCGGTATGGTGGAACATATTCACACTGCAAATATAAAAAGCAAGAGCTTTATCAAGACATAGTGGAGAAAAATAGGTGCAGTAGGGATGGGAGCACAAGCTACTGGGAAAGACAGATTAAAGTCAAAAGTTAATAAGGGCAGAAAGATGGGCAATGGAGAATTGGAAAACTTGGACAATGAAATCTAAATTGAAATTTGGAGCCAAAGAGATTCACATCTCCAAAAAGGAACTCCCATAGTTCATACGAGACTTGTTTTCTCTGGCTTGTAAAATTTTGTAATTTATCATTTGACATATGTAAGCTCCTTTTTAGGTATCAGCAATTGTGGCCTATGGATACAACTGGGGTCTCACTGTACATTACATTTTAAAAGATATAATAGACTATTTTTGAGAGCAGTTTTCGGTTCGCAGCAAAATTGAGCAGAAGATACAGAGACTTCTCATACCCCTTCTGCCCCTATACAACGAGCCTCCTCCTTTGTCAACTTCTCCCACCTGAGTGTGCATTTGTCAGAACTGATGAAACAATATTACCCTAAGTCCACAGTTTACACTAGAGTTCATGTTTAACATATGCTGTACAATCTTTGGGTTTGAGTGTACCACATTTTTAGCACTAAATTTTTCTACAACATAAATACAGATTGTTTATTATTCTGGGAAAAATTATTTAACAATCCACAAAGGTAAACATACTGCTGTGGTGTTACTATAGTCATTGGGATGGGTATTACTTATATTTAAGCAGTTTCTGAATATTTTAATCTTATGAAATCTGAGAAAACAGCCAAGTGACAATTAAATTAAAATGTCTGCTAATATACCTAATAGTGCATATTTTTAAAAATCACTAGGAAGGCTAACATTCGAAACACAAATACTATGTTATGTATTTTTCTCAAACAAAAATTTCAGATAGCTCAAAACTAAGAAATCAGTTTCATAAAACTGAGAAATATACAAATTCCTTGTCATACCTTGTAAAATCTGTCTGCTGGGTCCTGCTGTTTCTTTTAAGGAGGGACCATCTGTGGAGAGTTAAGTTAAATTATTTTAAAACATGTCTTCAATTCTTGATTCAATTTTTGCGATTCAGATATTTTTCATTCAAATATATTGTGAAGGAGCCACATCAGACCTACAAATTATTTTTAAATTTTAATATAGTAATTTAATAGAGATAAACACGGGAAATTTCAAAAAGCATCAAAGGTATACAGAGTGTTTAGGAAATTATTATAGTATACAATGTGGTAAAAAAAAGTCATTAAAAAACATTGTAAAAGTCTTCTAATATTTATAAAATACCTTATACAGCTTGCTACACTAATTTTACAATTGAAAATTCTCAAAAAACAAAACTACTAGTTGAAGTTATAAGCAGTCCAAGAAATGAAGCCAGGACAGCATTCAAGAAAACTGGACTAATGGAAACAACAGGTTTCTAATAGCTTCTATCTAAATGGATGTGGCAAGCTTTTCACACAGAAGAGATAAGAAATACTTTTTCATTTTGCCTTTATTATGAACAAATAAAAAAATACTTCAATCTGTATCCTTAAATACTTTGAAGATTAGTAATTACCTTTAACATCAAAGCAGAAGATATAGGTAAACAATGTAAGAGATCAGCAATATTCATTAAAAGGGATCATCAAAAGGACTGATAAGCTTTCTGATCAGAGAGCTAACAGAGAGCCTGCCCGCAGCATGCTTCCTGGTCCACAGCACCAAAAAGCTGACATTACTACAGCCTTGATAGAGCACTGTAACAATACCAAAAGAAGTACAAAAGCATAAGGCTGCACAATAATTTCTGTCTGGACATGGCAACGCTGTGTGGAAAGAAAAATGTAACTACCTTGAACATCCTGCTGTTAGTCAAAAGAATAACTGTTTTAAAAACCCAGTTCCTGATCAAGACAAAAGATTTGTCTATAGGTAATAGGTTCAGATAAAAACAGTCATTTTGATATGATTATTTTGAAAGGTATATTCCGCTATACTAAAATAATAACTATATAAGACGTTACTCCTATCTACGCAAAATCTGGAAGCCCTTCCGAATACAAAATTTGTTGTCTGTGGCAGAGGATAGCAAATTGTGTGTGACTGAATTATAAACAAAGAAATACAAGGTTTAACCTCTTCCACTCTTAAGAATACCCCATGTGATCTTCTATATACCCTATCTCTGGCTGGATACAGAGAATTCATTGGTGGATTCCAAGGGTTAAGAATCCCATTGATGGAAAAGAGCCTGTGTCCCTGAATAAAGAACAGAGCCCCACCTTCTACCTTATCAACCAACAGCAAGATATAGACCTTTGCTGCTTATCACTGAGATAAGAGCAATTAACACAAACTGCTGGCTTTACTCATAGTGTAGTATTCCAATAAATATGAAATGCAGTATTTCCCAATGAGACTATGCCTCTTATGGGCAAAATGGAATTGGGTCCTATTACTGAAGACTGGCTAATATAATACTAAGGCAAAATAATAGTTAAGAACAGATTTTAGAGTCAGATTCCCTGTGTTTGAAGCCTAGCATTTCTATTTATTAGTTGCTATAATCTCTTTGAGCCCTGATGTCATGCTAATTCTTCTTTCCCACTTACCATTCTCCCTCTTGACCAATAAAAGGCCACCTTTCACCTATCTAGAATCTTACTACAGTGCTTTCCCAAGGGTACTAGAAAATTCTAGGGCAACGAACAAGGAGTCAATTACAAATGTTTGTGGTAATGTTAACAAAAATAATGACTCTAATTACTGGTTAGCAAATCCTTTCAAAAGCATCATGGTTTCTAATTCTTTGCTTTAATAAAATGTAGAGATTAGCTAATGAAGCTGACAATTAATAGATCATTAAAAACAATTTATGATGATAAATTATTATGTAATTTTTGGAATACAATTCTGAAGGTATTCAAAGAATTGACTGAAACGCTGTAACGACTTGGGTTATAACACTTAACATTAATATGTACATAACAATGATAAAAAATAGGAATAGAATGTTTTATGCTAAGTGTTATTTACCCATAAATTAAGAGCTCCAATCATTAAATTAAGATATGTATTTCAAATAAAACATTGTTTTGATTATATGTGTATCAAAATTTGAAAATAGATTTCGATTGACTTTGTGCTAGCAAAAATTATAATAACTCCATCCAAAAGAAACATTTAAATGCTAAGTCTTTTGTTTCTAGGAAACAAAAAATTTTAATTTATATGCATATTTTATTGCCAAGAAGTATAACAGATGATCAATTAAAAACATAACACAAATATATTCTATTATTATAAAATTCTGTTAACGACATAAAATGGTAACAAAAATTCAAGGAGAAACAAAATGCTATAAAATTTATAACTGTTAACATATATAGTTTTGAATAGGTAATAGTGGGTCTCAAATCACTAAGGTATTTAAAGTCCAATGACTATATACAAAAGGGTAATAAAGAAGTTTCATTCTAAAATATTATCTATAGTATCAGAAATTATATTCTTTGCAATATTTAAACAACGTTTATTTAGAAATCATCTTAAAAATGTGAGGAATGTACAGTTTTTCAAAATTATTTTGGTATGCATGTGAATAAACACTTAGAAAAGCACGATTTTAAAGCATATCATTGTAACAGTTACAAAAGTATAGCAAATCATAGTGACTGAAAAATTAGGGGATTATACTCCGAGGCCCCTTTTATATTTTCAAATCTAAAGCTTTAGCATTCTATGTGACAATTATACACAATATTTAAGCATATAATTTATATAAAGATTAACCAAACTATATCACATAAGCAGCTCCATTAATCTATACTCTAAAATTTCATGAATAAACTATTTAAAACATGATTTCAAAATAAAATATTAATTAAGTTGATAAATACCTTATAACTTAGTACCCAATAGTACATAAGTTAGCATATAAAAATTCCTAAGGGCACATTGAGGTAAATATCAGGTGATATCTATCAATATTACAATGAAAGTATAAAAAATTGAAAACAACTATTGTATTTTTATAAGCCTATGTATAACACAAAAGGCCTCATAATACTTTTAAAAAATCATAATTTTCATTTGCTAAAATGCATTTGTTCCTCATTCACTGATACCCATTTAAAATAGTGGCTTTTTATCATAATACACACACTGAAAAAAAAGCTATATCTACTGCCTTATACCAAGCTAATTTCAATATACACTAAAATTGAACTAGCCTGGGGAACCATTTAGTCTAATTCATTAGAAAGGAAGTTGACTGCAACACTTTTAACAGATTCTTTCAACTGGGAAAAGGAACCTGCACAATTTCCGTTTGTTTGGAAGGCTGTCCACTGGAAAGGCTACAGGCTATACTCACCGTGGGAATGGAAGTGTCCGTGTCCGTGTCCGTGAGCATGATCATGGCTATGTGCAGCACCATGTTTCAATTCGTGACTATGGCAATGATCTCCATGGCCATGGGCCTGATCCAGAGCACCATTAAAGAGGGAATGGCTGTGTCCATGGCCTAAAAATAGTGTTAGAACACAAGGTATATAATAATACATTATGTAATGATTATAATACTGACATTAGTAAAAAAAAAAATTAGCTCTCAAATCATATTCAATTCAATAAACATTTACTTGAAAAAACTATTGTAGATTCATTAAAACAATATTGAATTCCTACTATGTAGTACAAGAAAAAAATAAAGCAGAAACAAGCTGGTCCTACAATTTATATAGAAACACAGAAAGGGAACCAATATAGCCAAAACAACCTCTAAAAAGAGGAATATATTTGGAAAAGTCCATATTCTGATTTCAAAACTTACCTCAAAGTTACATTAATCAAGACAGCATGGTGCTGGCCTGAGGACAGACTTACAGATCAATAAAAAAGAACTGAGAGTCCAGAACTGAACCCTCACATTTATGGTCAACTGATTGTTGACAAGGGTGCTAAGATAATTCAATGGGGAAAAGTGATCTTTTTAACAAATGATGCTGAGACAACTGGATACCTACATATAAGAAAATGATACTGTATCCATAACTCACACCTTACAAAAATTGGCTTGAAATAGATCACAAACCTAAATGTAGACTTAAATAAATACATTTTAACCCCAAAATTTAAGGATGGTTCCTCATGAGAAAAATCTATCAACATAATTACTAATTTTAAATTAATTAAAAAGGAAAAAATGATTACTTTAACATATGCAGGAATATCCTTTAGTTTTTAAAACAGTTTTAACAGAAACAGACCATAAACATCAGACTCAATGGTAAAACTTTAGTAGCATTCTTCATTAAAGCAATGGTTCTCAACCTTGCCGGCACATAAAAGTTGACTGCAGAGCTTTGAAACAAACAGGGTCTCTTCCTCCAGAGATTCTAATGTAAATGTCTTGGGATTAAACCTGGGCATTTGTGTTTTCTTAAAACAGACTGACACAAGGATACAAGCTATGAGTATTTCTAATCAACACTGTGCTAGAGGTCCTGGCTATGCAATAAGATAAGCAGGAATAATGGTTTTCATTCTTAAAAGTAATAAATTTTCAACTACCTAAAAATGAATCAAATGAAAAATATAAATATATTTATTAAAATGCCTAAGATAACTTCATAAAGGACATGAAAGTTAATATGAATATGAAATTTAATGTAAGCTATATCAGTTTTCCATAATTAAACATAAAGACAATGCATTCCCAGTCAAAATTCCAACAAGATGTTTTCATAAAAGTTGATAAACTGATTAAAAAACAAACAAACAAATAATTAAGTTGGGTGCAAAAAACTTTGGGGAAAAAACCAGACCGGACTTAACTAAGTAGATATTAAATCATAAAGTTCATAACAACTGTTTCATTGTGATAGTGGGACGGCCAAAGAGAAACAGACTAGACCTGATATATAAGGCAATTTAATATAGGGTAAAAGTGTCCTTTTACGTCAATGGGGTAAAGGGCAGATTAATAAATGGTGCTCAGAAAACTGCTTATTCACACTGAGGGAAAAAAAAGTTAAGTTCTAACTCACCCCATCACAAAAACAAATTACATACAGATGAAGGACCAAAATGGATAGGAAAAAAAAACCATCAAACCAAAAGTTTCACAGTATTAAATTATAAGAAAATAGGTTTATGCCCCAGGTATAAGAAACTCCTCTAAGCAAAAACATTCTAGAAAAAAAAATATAAGGCACAAAAACTAGATTATATGCAAATTAAAAAACACTATGTAAAAGTTTAGGTGCAGGCATACCGGTGGTGGTGTGGGAGGTGGGGAACAGAAAAAAACAAGTTTAAAGACGAGCCAGACTGGAAAAGATATTTACAACATATAAAACAAAGGATTAGTATACAAAATATATTTTAAAAAAAATGCTTAAAAATCAATTAACAATAAGACAGTAGGAAAAAAGAAAGAAAAAAGTCTTCCCAGAAGAGGAAAAACATTTAAATAGCCTAAAAACATATAGAAAGATTTTCAATCTCACTACCAAAAAAATATCAAATAAAGTGAGGTACCATTTTTATCAAAATATAAGCAAAATGGTTTTAAACACTTAATATTAAGCTTTGTGGCTGGGAGGAAATTAGTACTTGCATTTATTGCTGGGATAAATGTGAATGACAGTCATTTTGGAGGACAATTTGCTAACGTCTACTGAAGTAAAAAACTGTAAGTCAAATTTCCCAGCAATTCAACTTATATTCCAGCATAGTGCAATTCACTGTGATGATAGAAATGTTCTACACTTGCTGTCCTTATGTGGCTACTGAGCACTTGAAATGACATTAGTGTCACTGAAAAACTGAATTTTTCATTTTATTAAATTTAATTAATTATAATTAAAGGTCACCTTTGACTAACGACTACCAGATAGGACAGCACAGCTCTGGAAAACAACCTGCATGTGTCATAAGGACAAGCTTCACGTGAAATCGTGAAAAACCTGAAGCAACCTGAAGTGTATCTACCGCAGAAGACTGGCAAAACACACCATGGGGTTTTACGTGTTTGTTAACAAGAAAAGGTAGACCGACATACGCCAAAGGGAAGAATCTCAAAGGCAGACTGCACAGTAAATTTCATACCCACATACACTATAATTTTTTTAGTAACTAGAACTGTTTTGTGGTTTTTAATGTACATTTATATATAAATGGCATCAAAGTAAACAGATGATGACCTTCAGAGATCTAGAAAGATCCACACCAAACTAATAACACATATAACTCTGAGAAGGCACTGAGAGGGAGGGGCATGGAGAAGTAGAAGGGATGGTTCAGGGAGAAACCAATAAGAGTCTATTAACATATTACTTTTGTTATTAAAAATCAATATACAGTTTAACTTTAAAAATTACCAATTTTCAAAGTGAATAACTATGACAGACACCAGAAAATGAAGAAACAAAAGTTTCTAACCATCATACCAGAGCCATGAGAATGTCCATGACCTCCATGCTTGAAAACAAATATTCCTACTAGGTTTACCACAAACCCAAGAATCGAAACAAGAAGCAGTCTCTCATGGTGTACATCTGGAGGGGCTAGTGCTCTCTAGAAAACACATAATACAAACTGCATTGATATAACTTCTCACTGACCTACTGGTAAAAACAAAAAACAATTTTAAAGATTTTTACTTATTTTCAGAATTAAAATCACTCCAAAATAACCTGCTAAACTAGTATATAAATATAAAACCAGTACTTACATACCACAGAAATGATAACAATTACTATTTTAAAATAAATACAAATATGTAAAACCATGAATTTTTGGTTTAAAACTTATTCTTCTTTGGTATCTTAATATACTGCCATTCATTTTAAGTTAATTAACTTTTAAATTTTCTTTGTTTTAATATACCAAATACTAAAGATTACCTGGCAAAACTCTCAGATTATATTTTAAGAGCTCTTCCCAACAGACTTCGCTACCCATATTCTGTCTTTACTCTGAATAGTGTCAACACTTCATTCCTACCTTGTAATGCACAATTATTTGTTTTCAATTTCAAGTAGTTACATATAATTTTTCAACTATTTTGTAAGCTCCTTCTGTACACACATATTTGATCTAATCCAAGACTGTCCTCAGTACTCAAAAGCATGAAAAACAGCTCTATTACATGTATCTTCAGTGAATAAACATTTTCATTAAAAAAATTCAATTTATTGACTCTTGTCATTATCTACTATACCTCAATTCCTTCTGAGAAAATAAAAAAAGCAGTGAAGATCAAAAATAGGCCATTGACAAAGCCAGCCAGAACTTCCGCTCTAACATACCTAAAGAAGAACAAAGTGAACAACTGAATTATTAAGTTATTTCTTAGAAACCCAATGATAAATTTACATATATTCAGATTCAAAACCATATTATCCAGATATAAGTAGACAGCAAAGTCTCAGTATTTACAGAATAGTGCTTTATTGTACATTTATTATAAAAATAAAAAATGAATTTAATTATGAATTATGTTTAATAGCAAAACACCATAAAATATATGAATTTCTACTTGTCAATCAAAAGACCTTCTCAGAGTAAGTAGGTTTAGAAAGACCTTTCACAGAAATGTAAACCTCAAGTTGCCACCGGAGAAGGAGCAACAGGACCAGACAAATGTGCAAAAGATCCAAAGATAAAAAGTAGAAGAGCTTAAAAAGGGGGTTTTGTAACTTAACTTATTAATTCCTTTTTTTCTAAGAACTCCTTATGCTGCTTTGTACCTTTCAACTTTCAAATCTTCATAAAGTGGAGCTTTGATTTGAAGGAAAATAAAATTATTTCTGTAGTATCTCAGGGACAACTTGAGATTTATATTTCCATCGCTTTTTTTAAGATTAATAAATTTAGCAAAAACTTTTCAATTACCTATTTTTAGAATCAATTCTACCTTCACGTAATTCTAATTAAACTATTTTAAAAATACCTGTCCTTTTCTCCATGGACTTCTGAAGCTTTCTGCTTCCTACCTGTGTGAGGCATTGGGGAAAAATTTTATTTTTCCATAAGGTATTTTTGGCTTATTTAAAGTCATTAGAAACAATTTTAATCTCTCCAAACATTACTCAAAGGGTGCTGACAGCAGTTAATCACTCTGGTTCTTAAACAATGTAACAAGAGTATCAAATATACTGCTTTTTCTAGCTTCTTATGTTAATTTCTAGATAATACTATTTTTACTATAAAGAGAACAAACTCTAAAGGTACTCTTTCTGGTTATTTGGAGCTTGCCCTATCAGGTACATTCAATATATTTCTACACTCAGAAATAATACATATTTCTACCTCCTAATACATATAAATGAATTAAATTATCTTATTACTTGTCTAAGCATATACTTTTTTCTTAAGAAAATGTTCACTAAATTCAAAGAATTCACAACCTGCTTTCTATAACCCACACTTAGGAATTTATCTAATTTATCAGCAGGGTTACTGAACCCCAAATAAAAAAGTACTTTCTTTTAACTCATCCTTCTAGACCCAGAGCTAATGCTTGATTAAAAGCCTTTTGTCCTTGAATTCTACTAGATTTCAAGATCAGAGGCAGGAATGTTTTTCAGGCTTCTTTTGGTCCCTAATGCATGAGTAGGTACTCCACAAATTCTGATAAATTATTGGACTAAAGTGATTTAATTAGGTTTAATATCTTTGCTAAAGTTGGAAGCAGGATTAAAATGAAACACCTATGAAAACTAGTCATACTTGCCTTTATAAATGACTTTTTACTCGAATAGAGTGAGTCTTGGAATTAAAATATAATGTATGAAAGTGCTACTGCCTAATTAAGAGCAACAGTATCCGAATTCTTCAGTCAGGACAAAAAAAGATACAAGTCAATTGTACATATGTATATAAGCATGTATATGTGCATCTACCTACTTGTCGGATATACGTTACTTTTAAGTTGGCTTTGTATTTCAAAAATACAGTGTGACAAAAGACAACTTTTACATAAATACTAAAAAGTCTTTGCTGTTTCTCAGATTCCTCCTTTTGTTTCTTCTACTGCAGTCAATCTCCTATAGTGATCACACTGAATTGGGGGCTTTGAGATGAATCCGCAGGCTTAGCCTACTCAGTGTCATTTTGATCTACTGGCACCATAGTTCATTCCTGCTGCTACTTACTCCTATAACAATTTCAAATGTTACATCAGTTTTTATTCTCCAATGTTTTCCTTCTCAAAAAATTATTTCAAAAAGGCAAATAAGGAGAAGACAGGATAAGAAATAAAAAGTGGCAAGAATATTACTCTCTTTAATCAACCAGTTAAAACTGAATAGTAAAATCTGTTCTGGTACTGGAGGTATTCAAAGACACTCCTAAAAAATATCTTATTTATTATAACTATGTATGGAGTCAGATGGGTACTAGATGAATCACGGTGATCACTTCGTCAGTTATATAAATGTCTAATCACTATGTTGTTCACCTGAAAATAATATAATATTGTATGTCAACTATAATTTAAAAAATAAAAATATTAAAATGTTAAACTATATGTGTGTGTGTGTGTGTGTGTGTGTGTGTAAGACTATATGTTCTAAATAGAAAATAGATACCCTAAGAATTAAGAAACTAGGGGGAATTTTTATAGTCACCTACTGTTTATCCAGGAAGATTATTAAATAAGATATTCTAATTAGATTTTTAATATACAATACAAATGAATGATTAATTTAAATACAAAATTATAACTTCACATACAATCTTTCTTTAATGATCCAAAGTATACTTAAGAAACTTTGATTATATAGTGCCATGGAAAATATTCTTTTCTGAGCATTCAATCTGTTTTGATTTATAGATATACAGGATCTTCTGCTTTATACTATAAAAATAGTATAATTAATGTTTTTTGTATCTTTTTTTATAATTTTATAACCCTATCAATTTGGTTATATCTGAAACCAGCAAATGTTGTCACAGATTTTCAAATATCTCTCTTATAGCACTTGTCACATGTATAGTTGTTACGGTATTTTTTATACAACTGTTTCCCCATTAGACCACAAGTTCCCCCAAGGCAAGTACCATATATTAATCAGTGAAGGAAGGAAAGACAGACTGGGAAAGTAAGAGAAAAAAGAATTACAGCTGAAGAGGTTAAGGGAGAAGGAGAATAAGAGCGAGCCTGAGAGATACAGTGGTGAAGTGGAGAGACAGAGAGCAGGAGAAAAATAATAAGAGAAAGATGTGAGGAAGGGAGAGAGAAATGAGTGAGAAAAAGAAGAAGAAGGGAGAAGGAGATAGAGAACACAGGTCCAAGTAACTAGAGAGAGAAAGAACAAGAGAGCAGGGAAGGGAGTTTCAGAGAGATGAGAGAGAGAGAAAATGAGTATGAGGAAGGGAATAGGAGTGAGAGATGGAGAAAAATAAGAAAGACAGTGAAGACAGCAGAGAACCTGAGAAAGTACTCACAAGGAAGAGGGAAAGGGGAATGGGAAACACAGAGGGAAAGACACTGACTAAGTGGTGAGAGAAAGAGGATATTAGTTCTGACCCCTGCTCACACATAAAAATAGTTACGTGGCAAAACAGTCTATGAATTTAAAAAAGAAAACACTCAGGCAGAGTAAATCAAATATCAGAAACTCCATTGCTTCCCTCAATCAGCGTTGCAAAAAGCAACTGCACAGGCTCAGAAGTAAGGCCAGGTGCTTCAACATAGTCCCTTCAGCACAAAAAACACTCTCCAAATATTGATTATTGTCCCAAGTCAGCAGGAGTAAGAGAAGTGTTTTACATGAAAGCAAAGCTGAAGAGGATACGTAATATAAACCTATATTAGGACATAATAATTTTAAATAAATAGCAAAATATCCCTCCAAAAAAGAAAAAAAGAAACATGCTATTCACATGTATTGAAACTTTTTCTTTTTCTTCTTTAAAAAAAAATGGTTAAAAGTTGAGATATTCTACTATCTAGTAACAATCTCACCTAAAAATTTTTGGTAAAATCAAGATGTCCTCTAAACAGAAGAACTTAAATGCAAAAAAAAAAAAAAAAAGTAAATATTATGAGTTCCAATTATATAGCATTCAAAATCAGGTAAAACTGATCCCTGAAGTTAGGAAAGTAGTTACCCTTAGGGAGGTGAGCAGGAAGGAACTAGAAGAAGACATGAGGGGGTTTCAAGGGTTCAAATTCCACTACTGTGTTCACTTTATGAAAATTCATTGATTTTGAGATTTGTGTATCTTTCTGCATTTCTTATATTTCAATGAAAGTGTTTTCTTTAAAGACTTACCCATATGAGAAAGCATCATTATCTCTCCATTTTGAAATAACAGATGCTGCCAGTCCAGCCAAAATGGCAGTGCTATCAAAAAACATGTGAAAAGAGTCGGAAATCAAGCCTAAGCTGCAAAAGAACAAACACATTGGCATGTGAGAATAATAACCAAAGAGTAAGCATCCTTCTCTAAACATCAAAGATTCATCCTCTGCTCATGAGGAACTAATATTCTAAAAAGACAACAATGAAATATGATATACAGAAAGATACTAGGATAATTTTTAAACATTTAAAAGGGAAACCCACACACCCCTTGCCAAGTAAAAGCCCAGCTACCACTGACAGGGGGAGAAGCAAAGCCATCTGTTGCTGGGGGTAAGGCTGAAGCCAGCTTGGACACTGATGCAAGGCTAAGGAGAGGGGTGAGGTATAGGAACATTACTAATACCCACTTCGGTATTACATAGTACTGAGGTTGCAACAGGAAAACCAAATGCTCCCTTTCCCCAAGAAAAGCCTGACTAAGGTATAAGGCAAGAGCAATCTATTTCTGAGAGCCAAGCAGGACCACCAAGAAAGATTCCCTGTGGCACAGGTATGCTGGTTTACTGAAAGCTGACAGCAGAGCAAGTACCTTCCAGGACTCAAGTCCCACACTAACCACAAGGTGGTAGGAGCCACTGTGAAAATTTGAAGTCTGTGACCTGTTGAAATTAACTAGCAATAACAAAACACAAAACCCAGCTCAACTATTGACCAGATAGGTTCAAACCCACATACTAATGGCCTGACAAAAATAGGTGTGCATATTTCTGGGCATAAATACCATTAACATCGGTCTCCATTATTCTTTTAAATTTAATAACCAACATTTAACAAGGTATTTATAAGACACATAACAAGATAAAGAAAAAAAATAATAAGACCCATTACCAAGAGCTAAAGTAATCAACAGAAGCAGAACTGGAAAAGGCCCAGAGCTTGGATTATTACAAGAACTTGAAAATAAATATGATTAATATGGTAAAGGATGTGGTATAAGCTAGAGAAAATTCATGACTTCCCACAGAGATAGAAACTATAAAAGAATCAAATGGAAACCAAACCTTTTTTTAAAAAGTTATAATATTAAAGATAAAGAATAACATATATGGACTTCTGAGAAGATAGGACAGAGAGAAAAAATTAGTTAGGTCAAAAGAAATTATCCAAAGTAAAAATACAAAGAAGAAAAAGAGTAAAAAGCAAACAACAACAAAAAAACAGAACAGTGTAGGCAGATTAATTCATACATTAATTATCCTTCACTCCATCATTCAGCAAATATGTAATAAGCATATTATGTACTATGTAATAAGATGCCTGAATAAGACAGAAGACCCCTACTTTAATAAAGCTTACATTCTAGTGGCAAGGTGAAAGGCAATGGACATTTAATGGGGGAAAAATACACGCAGAGCTTAGCTATTCTTCCACTGATGACACATTCTCACCATAAAAAATATAAATCAATTTAATTAAGTTCTCCCTTTAAAATGAAGGCTCTGAGAAAGAATCAGAACTATTTAACATTTGTTGCTATCAGATCAATTGTTTCCAAGAACCTTTATTTGTAAAGAGAGTATGTTTTATCAATTTTTTAATTGATAAATTCTTGACATCATGTTCATAACATCTTGAAACTTAATTTTTACAGAATAAAAATGATCACAGAAATAACGATAAGTTTTGTTGAAAAATTTACTCAAGAAATTAAAAATCTAATGAACCTTCAGGAACAGAGATAATCCAGTCATATAAAGAAACTGTTGATCACCCACATAAGAGACGTATACCTGGAGCACCTGGCTCAGGTGACCAGGGAGACCGTATCACTGGGCCCCATAGGACACCTACTACATAAGGCCATTCTGCTAAGATCAGGAGACTTAGCAGCTCTACCTGCTAATACATAGAAACAAACACAGGGAGGCAGGCAAAATGGAGAATGTCAAAAATGAAAAAACAGAACAAAGCTCCAGAAAAAGAAATAAACAAAACAGAGAAAAGCGACCTATCAGATGCAGAGTTCATAAAACTGGTTATAAGGCTGCTCAATGATCTCAGTGACAACTTTAATAAAGAAATAGGAACAGAGACATAAAGATAAAAACATAAAAAAGAAATGAAGAATGCAACAACTGAAATGAAGACTGTATTAGAGGAAAACAACAGTAAATTAGGTGAAGCAGAGAACTGAATCAGCGATTTGAAAGATAAGGTAGCAGAAAACACCCAATCAGAACAGCAACAAGAAAAAAAGAATTTTTAAAAATGAGCATTGTTTAAGGGGCCTCTGGGACAATACCAAGAGTACCAACATTTGCATCACAGGAGTACCAGAAGGAGAAGGGAGAGAGCAAGGAATTAAAAACCTATTTGAAGAAATAACGATCGAAAACTTCTCTAACCTGGCAAAGAAAATAGGGATTCAAGCCCATGACGCACAGAGAGTCCCAAATAAGATGATCTCAAAGAGGCCCACCCAAGACACATCATAATCAAAATGCCAAAGGTTAAGGACAAAGAGAGAATATTAAAAACATCAAGAGAGATGCAGTTACCTAAAAGTGAGCTCCTTTAAGACTGTCAGCTGATTACTCAACAGAAATTTTGCAAGCCAGAAGGGAATGGCATGAAAATTTCAAAGATGAAAAGCAAGAACCTACAACCAAGATTATTACTCTACAAGGCAAAGCTATCGTTTAGAATTGAAGGACAAATAGTTTCCCAGACAAGCAAAAGTTAAAAGAGTTCATCACTACCAAATCAGTATTTCAAGAAATGTTAAAGTGGCTTCTTTAAGAAGAGACATAGAGAGACTGAATGGATAGAAAACAAGACCCCTACATATGCTGCCTACAAGAGACTCACTTCAAATATCAAAAGATATATACAGACTGAAATAAAGGGATAGACAAAAATATTTCATGAAAATGGAAACAGAAAAACAGCTGGGGTAGCAATACTTTACCAAACAACATAGACTTTGAAACAAAAGCTATAACAAGAGTTCTTTAACAAAGAACTCACTAAACCCACTTCTGAGTATTTATCAAAAAAACTCCAAAATACTACTTTAAAGGGACATGTACATCCATTTGTTCATTGCAGCATTATTTACAATAGCCAAGATATGGAAGCAACCTGGGTGTTTAGCAGTGAATGAATGGATAAAAAAAGGTGGAGCATATATATAATGGAATATTACAAAACCATAAAAAAATAATGAAATCTTGCTAACTACAACAAAATGGATGGACCTAGAGGGTACTGTGTTAAGTGGAGTAAGTCAGACAGAGAAAGACAAATGCCGTATGATTTCACTTACATGTGGAATCTAGAGAACAGGATAAATGAACAAACAAAATAAACAAGCTCATAGATACAGAGAGCATTTTGTCAGATTGAGGCGGGATGATTAAGGGGATGGGTGAAGAGGGGAAGAGATTAAGAGGTACAAATTGGTAGTTACAAAATAGTCATGGGGATGTAGAATATAGCATGGAAAATACAGTCAGTAGTATAGTAATAACTATGTATAGTGTCAGATTGGTAGTGAATTTATTGAGGTGATCACTTCATAAGTTATATAAATGTCTAATCACTGTGTTGTATACCTGAAATATTGTATATCAACTATAACTGAAAAAAAATAAAAATATAAAAAAAGAGAAATTGTTGATTAGTCAACAAAAGGAACTAATAAAATTGTAGTATCTAAAGAGACATAGAAAGCCAGATTATGAAAAGGCCCAATTTCTAAATCTGCCAAGGCTTCAATAGGAATACATCTGTTCTGCCAATCCACTCATAAAAATTAATATGGGGGAATAAGTGGATGTGAATTTGAAGGTGAACATAATGATGAATACCTGTTAAATAATCTAGGTGTAACAAACACTGGTTCGGAGCTAGATTTCAAATCCAGAAGATACTACAACACAATCAGAGAGAGTAAACTGGAGAAGAGTGCTTAAGATCAGAACAAGCCACCTAAGAACAAGCCACAGAAGAACAAGTCATGTACTACTGATGTTTTCCTTTTGTACTGATGAATACTGACAATGGCTTGAAAGTCAGTGGTTTTAGTAATTTCTTCAACAGATCTCTATAAACCAAAAGAATTACAAAATACCTAACTTTCCATGAAAGAAGTAGCCTAGATATTTCAAATACAAATCCCTTGAACAAGACATTTCACATACTAATTTATGCAATGGTAGGCCATAGTGAAATATAACATATTATAATATAAAGTAACTATAGCAAAAATGTTCATATAACAAACCAAGATAGTCTTGCTACAGTCAGAATATATGCCACAATATGGCATAATTGAGGAAGAGTAAAATACAAAATGTATATTGTATAGTTATAATAAATTATTACTATTCCAACACAAGTTAAGACAACAGAGTTGACCCATGAAAAACGAAGGGTTAGAGGCACTAACTCCTTCCCTTACAAGCAGCTGAAAATCTGAATATAGCTTTTGACTCCCCAAAACTTAACTAATAGCCTACTGTTGACCAGAAGTCTCACCAATAATACAGTCAACACATATTGTGTGATATATATATATATATATATATATATATATATTATACTGTATTCTTACAAAAAAAGTAAGCTGGATAAAAGAAAAATTAAGCAAACCATAAGGAAGAGAAAATACATTTATAGTACTGTCATATTTATTGAAAGAAATCCACATAAAAATAAATCTATGCAGTTCAAATGTATATTGTTCAAGGGAAAAATGTATAGTGCATTTAACATATACCATAAAGAGTTTTAATATTATGCAATACATATATCTGATTCCCAGAGGATTCAAATGGTTATTGCATATATTGATGTGATTTTCAATATACCTTTTATGATCAAGTTGTGACTAAACCTGCATACTTTGCTGTGTATTCTTGACAAAATTGAATTCATGTTTGAATTGCAAAGTTCACTTTTTCATATAAAACTATACATGTCACAAAGACTAGCGATATTATGTAATGTCATTGTTTAATTTCAACAGAAATAAAGATCAAAGACAGCAATTTTCTCTGAAAATGGACCTTAAAGGACAGAAACTAGGTCTATTTAATCAATAGAAAACAAAGCATAGATGGCATAGGCTCTTCATCTGGGGTCCAAGAGCTATTTCAAGGAATCCAAGAACACTGTGAAGTTTTATCTGAAAGTTGGCTTTCATCCCAAATGGATATGAGATTGAATACAAACCAGTACACCGGAAGTGTAATGATCTTATCATTGGCTGAACATTTTTATAAGACCTTAAGTTATTCATCAGCAAACATCTAGATAATAGTATTTCATTTCCAGAGTTAAACTGGGTTTACCTCTTCCCAAAGCAGTTAACAAGCAAACAACAACAACAACAACAAAGGTAACACCAAAAACCAACAACACAAGAGACATAAGCTTTTAGAAAACTATACAGGATTTTCTATTGCAGTCAAGCAAGACTAGAGGAAAATCGAGTTTTCGGCATACAATTAAAGAGATAAGAGAATGACACATATTTCTCCAGATATCCCCTTTATAAACCTCTTCGCTATTCCAAGAGCTAATGACAAATTAAGTAGAACATCATAGATATCCCCTCTCAGAATCTTAAGGGTGAAACCAAATGCCACTCCCCCAGAGAGAGGCAAAGACGCTCCCCCATGGGGAGGCAGGGAACAGGTTTCTCCCAATTCAAACAAAGTGGGAAAGCAAAGGCGTATAGTGAAGGATGAAAGACTCTCCATCTGCCAAAATGAGGAGGGGACTTGTCACTCTCGTCTGACAGGGTGGTGGGGGCGGGGACTCAAATCTTTATTGCTCCACGTGATGGGCCCCGGATCTTAAACGTAGCCATGCCAGATTGGTGAGGATATGAGAAAGCAACTCAGCAGAAGAGGTGATGGCAAAGGCAAAAACCTCCTGGTGAGAAGCTACGTGGCATTAAGCAGTGTTGTATACCCCACCCTCTGCTTCCGCCCGAATCCTTTTCCCCGTTGGTTACCAGTTGCTCCAGATGCCGTAGAGTAGTTCAACAAAAGCGAAAGAGAGGTTCAGGCACAGGAAGAAAAACAGGTTCCGAGACGTCTTGTCCGACAGGATAGATCTGGGCAGGGCACAAGTGGGGAAGAGTCGGGAAAGTCAGAGGGGTGCCAGGACCCGAAGGCTGGATCCCCCTTTCAAGACCCTCCCAGTCCACACGATCTTTTCCTCAAAAGCGAGAGAGGGTGTCCCCAAGGCTCCCTCCCTGGACATCGGGCCGTCCTTAGGTCTGGGCCTTCTCCCCTTGTGCCGGACACCCACAACCCGCAAACACAGCACCCCGCACCTAAACCAGCCCGAGATCTTGCCGAAGAGATTGAACTTAGGTGGTTTGTATTCATCGTCCTTGATGGACAGGGGCAACATCTTCAATGCCCGGCGAAAAGCCGGGTCTACTCCCCTCTAGAAGTGGCTCCGTGGGTGATAACAGCGGTGACGCCTCAGGCGGGAGCCCACAGCGCTAGTCCCGGGCCGCGCGCCTCTTCGAGACTCAGACGCAGACACAGACATACGCCCGGGAACTCGCGGACTTCCGGCCCGGGCCGCGCAACGCGTCCTGGGACGGGAAAAGGGGGAGGCGGGGCCGGGGGCGGGGCCTGCGCTGTGGGGCGGGGCTTGTGGCCGCGGCTGGGCGGGGGCCGCGCGGCGGATATGCGGCGGAACGTGGTAGCTGTCAGTACCAGGGAACCTTAAGGGACCGCCACCTGGACTCAGGAAGAAAATCCTGAGAGGGAAAAATCCTGGGTGACTCTGAGGTTGAACTCCAGCTCGCGCCCACCCTGACCTCTTCCCACAGATGTTCCCGGATACGCTAGCTTCCAGCGCCTGCCCTTTCTCCATTTCCTATTGCTATTAATCCCGGTGCATCAGGTAGCAAAGCCTAAGAATCCAGGCAACGCCGTGTTTTCTTGCAGCCTTTCCTAGGAAAGCGCCGAGTGATGGTTTCGGTGGGTGAACTCCGTGAGCACCCCAATTTTACTGATCCACCCCACCCGCCCCCGAAAACCGCCTGACCAGATTCAGCCCCGCAGAAGGCCATCCGTAGATGTCTAAGGAATGTGGAAGCCCTTTAAAGGGAGCTCCCCCGAGGCCATTTTTGGAGGTTTGCTTAATGCATTGTTTTCCCCATAATCAACCCGCTGATACCCCAAAGCTCTCGAGTTCGTACACAGGTCACCCCGGGACCGCAGCCGCGGCTGTAATTCCTGTCAACCTCCCGGCCGATTTCAAGTGCAGGAGAAGAGGAATGGTAGTGGGACGCGGAGGCGTCTGGAATGCAGGGGGCGCCTGGAATGCAGGGGGCGCACCATCGGGCCTGTCTCGGCACCCTGGGTCACCTTTGGTCACCCTTGGTTGTTGGGACACTTCTTCGAACGCCTTTTCGGAAAATGATTTGGGGAAGATCAGGCCCATCACATGAATGACTAAAGTTGTTACCTTGGGGATGAAATGGAGCAAAGCAGGACTGGTTTTTGGAGGAGGGCTAGAAACTACAAAATCGAGCTTCTTGGGAACTGCCTTTTGGTATAACAGGAAGTGGAGCGTCAGCGAAAAGCGGGGGGCGGCCACCTGGGGACCATTCCTTGTGCTTCGGGCGCTCACTTTGCGGGCGGCGTTTTTTCCCAGTTCTCCATGCAGCGAATGAGGCAGGGTGAATGCACGCTGCTGGGTTTAGAAAATTAAACAAGCAAACAAACAGATGAGCAGGCTATACGCCCCTTCCGTTTTATAATAACCAAGCTGCAAGCAAATAAATCGGCCGATCTCTGCTCTCGAGGTAAAGAAATAGGAAAATGCTCTCGTGTTAAAAAATTTTGCAATGAGGATGATGCATGATTTGCTCTCGCTTTTGGAACTTTGTGCGTGTGGGGGGAAGTGATTCAGTGGTTTTATTTTTGAAAATATACTGTACTTATTCCACATTTTTAAAGAATGCTCGTGTTAATTAAAACTGCTGTGTAAAAATAACTGGATTCCAGAAATTAAGTTCTGGAAAAAGTGTTTTGTCTTTGCCTCTCTTAGTGTTTAGTTCACTAGTATTTTAATTTAAACATGAAAGTATTTTCAATTAGTAGCATTTACTTATGTTTCTTAGGAAGCTTTTATATTAGCCATAGACTTTGAATTTTACTCTACTGCACATATGCGGAAACATTAACTGGGTGCAAACTAGGCTAAAGATGGGTTAATATAAAGATAGCAATTGGTATTTTTATCCAAAACTGCTTTATTTCAATATAATATAATTTATGGGGGAGAAGATATATAGAAATAATTAAATCTCAGCTACTGATTTCCGGTGTTCTCTTAACTCAAGGTCAGCTGCAACTTAAACCTATATTTCTGTATTGTGCCTTTGCAAATAAATTGTTCATTTTATCCTATATTGCTATAAATGAGAAAATGCTCAGTTGGTTATAGTGAAACCCTTTTTCAAATAGTTTTAAAATAAGTTGGAGAAATTAAAGTTTAATTTCAGTTATATTGGTTTCCTGGGATTCCCAAATCCCCCACTCCCCACCCCCAAGGTATAACATAGATATTCCTGTGAGGGCCTTCTCCTTTCAAAAAATGGCAATGCCACCTCACATGTTTCAGTCTTGGACAGCATAATTACCAACTTCAATACTGAAGACATTTTATTGGAAATATAAACTGGACACTATTTAAATCAGGAAAAGTTCTATGAGTAGAAAAGGTTTGACTGTGTCTCACTGCTTTTGTCATCTTGAAATATTTGTCCCATATAGGTTAACCAATATATGCTGTCATATCACAGTTACTTTTATTCATTCAACAGTCATTTAATGATTGTCTACTATATGATAGGCTCAATGCTGGGCATGGGATGGGGGGTGGAAGGAAGTGGTTTCTCAGACCTGTGATTGAGGACCGTGAGAATTTAAAGTCGACAGAATTAAGGGCAGAAGCTCATCTCCAGCCAGGGTTCCAGTTCCTTTCAGGCAATAGTCAGTAAGGAATAGAAAGGATGCCATCTGTTATTTGTCAGTAATCAACCCTGGCATTTATCTGCACCCTATTTTAGACCTTTGGTTATTTTAGATGCTTCAAATTGAATGCCCTGTGAGCCGTCAGTGAAAAATAGAGTTGTGATGGTAGATAACACTATAGATACTTAGTAATCAATTTCAATAGATATTGAATCAAATGGAATTTAAATACAAGTGCAAATTGTTAATGTGTTAATGCAGAGATTTTGCATATATGGCATATATGTTTTTGTTCGAATGTGCAAACACATTAGATAGTAGGGATTCGAGCTTATTCTGCTTCTGGATACTTAAGGGAAAGGTGAAAACAAACCTATAGGAAAACATTATCTACCTCATTGCCTAAAAGTAATTTTTAGAACACAGAATAGCAAATTTTAATTTCTAAAAACAATTCGAAGCCTATAGATAATGGCATGAAAGCATTTTTTTTAATTTCCAGCTGATTGACAAAAATGTCACAGAAAATTATTTCATTTCCCTTAATAGACTCAAGAGAGCCTGTTCCTATCAATTACCGAAGCCATAAGGAAAAACTTTTTAGAAGTAAAACTATCATAATGAGGTAAGTACCAGTATTTTTTTCGCTCTTTTTAAGTTATGATAATATGCGTATTTGCCATCATAACCATTTTTAAATGTACTATTCAGTAGTGTTAAGTATATTTACACTGTTGAGCAACCAATCTCAAGAACATTTTCATCTTGCAAAACAGAAGATGTTTTAAACGCACGAAATAACTCTCCATTTCCCTCTCCCCCCAGCCCCTGGCAACCACCATTCTACTTTCCGTTTCTATAATATTTACTACTCTAGATACCTCATATAAATGGAATCATATAGTATTTGTCTTTTTGTGACTAGTTTATTTCACTTAGCATAGTATCATCAAGGTTCATCCATGTTGTAGCATGTATCAAAATTTCCTTCCTTTTAAAATCTGAACTCCATTGCATGTATATAACTCATTTTGTTTATCCAATTTTCTGTTGATGGGCATTTGGGTTGCTTCTACCTTTTGGCTATTGAGAATAATGCTACTATGAACATGGGTGAAGTACCAATATTTTATCAGAGAAAAATCATTTTCTATAGAGGTATCTTTATTACCTTAGAAATAAAAGTTCTTACTTGAGCCTGAGTCTGTTAGAAATGCTATAAGGTCTCTTTTAGGTCTTATCCATTGAAATAGTAGTCTAGATTATAAAGTCAGTACCTATAAAGTTGAAATATTTTTGTAAACTTAGAACAAAGCTGAAGATAGAGACTATGCAAAGACACTGAAAATACAAAGTAGCTCAAGTGTGAGAGCTGGGAGTTTGTATTGACCCAACACTCTTTCTGTGGCTCAGGAAAAAAATCATTTCATATTCTCAATGTCACCTATCTCTCCTACAAAATAGAGTGGATATATTTTAATTCTTTTCTTTCTAAAGATTTGAAACATTTCTGGATTAAGATATTATGTAACATAAAGGGGGGGAAAGGTCGGACAGCTTTCATTACTATTGTTAATCTCTGTTGAGGGCAGGAATTGGGTAGGCTTGCTCATTATCATCCCTAGTTCCCGACAGTTCTAGGCATATGGTAAGCACCAAGAAATGTTGACTGACGGATGTATACCATGAACATATTTTGACCTTCCTTTAATAAAGTTAGAAAGCTCATATGATTTGGGATTGCTTCTATGTTAGGTTTGATATCTAAAACTATTTTGAAATCATAATTCATACGTATGAAGTCTGCTTTTATTACAGAAGTAATACAAGACTTACAAATGTGAATCTATTACTGAAAACCAATATTGTGTACATAAATACTGGGAAAGGTTTCCAAATAATATTCCAAGGATCTTTTGCCTGACGATCTCGCCTCCTTTCAATTTTCCTGTGACTAAAACAGAGAGAAATTCAAATGAAAAGCACCAGTATCCTGGAATAGTAAAAGTAATATATTTGCAAATGTACTCGGTTTCTTGTTGACTCATTTCTGAAACTAATTTTGCATGGTACTGTACTGAGCTAAAAATGATTTTCTATTTCTAGGCTTTCTTCTTAGGATACATTGACTCCTTGGATCATTACAAGTCGTGGATGTTCCTCTGAGGAATAAGGCCATTCCTACTCCTACCCTGATATATGTTCATGAAATTGGTCATGTCCAAACATCATCATTATCATTATCATCATAATAGCTACAATTAACTGCCGAGGAGAAAGATGCCAGGCTAGAAGGAAGTTTGATCTAGCATAATCCAGACTTATGCACTTTGAGGGTAGAGATGACCTCACTACGTCAGTAGCAAATGGCTGGAGTCAAGGGGGCAATGCTTTAAAATGACTTTATACATAATATTTATGTTATTCCCTCTTAAGTCAATTATGATAAAGCAAATCTAGGTAATTGAGAGTAGCTGCCTAAGGAAATACTGACAAGGAATATGTTTTATATAGGCTTTAGGAAGAATTTTTAAAAAATGCCAGGACTAATGGATAGCCTTTGCTATGGATAACGGGGTGGAACTGGCGAGGGAAGTGAAGATGCTTACTTAGTGTAGGTCGTCCTTGTTTTAAATGCTGCCCTGTTGCTCACTCTAACCTGATTTACCGGTAAAGGAGTGGTAAGGAGTGGCTCATTCACTCTGGCTGCCAGAGGAATATCTGATCTTTAATGTAACCAGTACAGAAATTCTTCCTTGCAGTTTGCAGTAAGAAATGACTGGTTGCAGCAGCCTCTATCTATTCAATTTAATATTGTAGAAAATGTAGCTATTTATCAGTATATTGTAACAATTCTGTTTCAGAGCTATGTATAGTCTCAAAATGCAGTAAGGGCAAAGACTAAACCTTTTTAAAGACAAGATTTAAACTAGCTATCAATGATCATAATAGCTACAACTAATTGGCAGTTCCAGGAGAAAGATGAAAGGCTGAAAGGAATTTTTAACTAGCATAATTCAAACCTACGTATACTATCAGTGAAGAAGACAAACCACTTTAACTCTAATAACCAATCTATGACACAGTGGACCCAGACTGTAGTCATCTAAATGATTCATTCATATCGCTTACAATTGGTCATAAATACAGCAAGATCACAAGATGAATCTGTGACACTAGGTGGCCTATCATTATTATTACAAATCTATTCTTATTCTTGCCTTTCCTGTTTCTAAATAATATTTATTATTAACAAAATAATTTAACTTATTTTGATGTATGTAAACTTGTGAAAAATAATGGAAATTAAGAAGACTTTATAAGAAGAGATGGGAGGAAAAGTGAGGGGAAATCATTTAGGAAGGAGAGAATAGCATTGGCAGAAAACGAGAAAAGCTGGATGACACTTCTAAAATAAAGAGAATGAATTACCTGAATGTGGGAAAAGGCAAAAACCTTCCAGTGGTGCAGGACAGGGCAAATCCAACCCCCTCTCCTCCCACCCCCAGTGGAGATTCAAGTCCTGCACCTAGCGAGGGAGGGTTCTTGACTGAGCACAGGGAAGAATGCAAGCGCATGCCAGAGTTAGGGGCAAAAGGAAAGTTTATTAGAGAAGGGATAACGCTTCACAGATAGAACATAGTCTCCTCTCAGAGACAAAAAGTATTAGAGCGGAGGACAGAGAGAAAAGACCAGGAGAAAAAAAGGACAAGACAGACCGACCCAAGTTTTGGGGGAATTCAGTTTTATGTCATTCTTGTTTCCATGAATTATCTGTTCAAAGACTTTGTTTACCTATTTTCACTTGATAGTATGGGTATACAGCTTGAAAGGTGTTGGTATGTAGCGAGAAAGCCTGCTGGCAAGCCCCAGCCTTTGTTCCATAGGTTCCCCATGGTTTGGGCCTGGGGAATGAATAGCTGTGTGTATTTTGTGTAGGGTTTGACTTAAAGGCTCTGTGTTCCCTTCACAGCATGGGTAGATCCTTTGTTAATAATCCCAGCAGGAATCTTCCTTTGTTCTGTGATTTTCGGGGGCCTGGCAGCAGCTCCTTGCAGGCTCTGAATACAGCTTGATTTAACATGTAGTTCTCATGCCCCTTCCCACTTTTGGCAAGATACTTTCTAGTACCTGAAAAAGACTCCAGGAGAAGTGACATTTCATGTACTATTTCTGGCATTCTGTGTTTTGCAATGAAATAAATTCTTGTATATGCTGCTTGAAATTGTAATGGAAGAGGGCAGTAGCAAACTGACTGGGGCAGTGTTCTGACTTAATTTTCTTTTTCTGCTAGTCGTCCTGAAGTCTATAGGTTTTTGTCAGTTTCTGAACCCAAGCTAAATTTTTATTTTCCAACAGTTAAGACTTTATTGTCTGTTTAAATCATGTATGCTGCCAGATTAAGAATATAGCTTCTGGTTATTTTTGCCTCCTAAAAAAATGTATGAAAATTCAGAAGGATGATATTATCTAACAGGTGATGATTTTCCCTCAAGGCAAATCAGCTTGTTATCCAAGAGCTTCTTCTGATGCTGGACAGGGCCAATTTCCTGAGTCAATGTCAGGCAGGAGCTCAAGCCCTACACCAAGAGAGAGAATTCTTGACTGAGCGCAAGAAAGAATTCAAACATAAATGAACGCCAGAGTTAGAGTCAAAAGGAAAGTTTATTGGAGAAGGGGTAATGCTCCCTAGACAGAGGCAGAGAGGGAGAGAACCTGAGAGAGGATCAGAAAGACACATGGGGCAGGTAGGGGGGTGGGCACGGTGGAGAGCAAGGACTAGAGAAAAAGACAGTGAAAGGGACTCTGAGTGTTCAGGGAATTCGGTTTCTATATCATTCATAGTTTCTATAAATCAGAGTTTACAAAGATTTTGTTTCCCCATTTTCTTTTGATGGTATGGACATACAGTATGAAAGAATAAGATATGTAGGATGAAAAGCTAAGAATATGTAGCGTGCAGGCCTGCTGGCAGTTCCCAGCCTTTGATCCATAGGTTCCACATGGTTTTAGCTGTAGGCAATCAATGATTTTATTTTGTGGAGAGTGTGACTTAAAGCCTGTTTTCCTGTTTTCCCTTCACAGTATGGGTAAACAGTTTGTTAGCAATCCCAGCAGAAATCTTCCTTTGTTCTGGTTTCCTCTGGCCTGGCCGTGGGGCTGGTCAACATATTGCAGTCTCTGAATATAGCTTGATTTAACATTTTAGTTCTCGTTTCTCCTCCCTATATTACTTCCATAGAAATGGGGCTGTTCAAAGGTATTTTAATACAGAATATCTTTGAAAAGATGTGAAAGAAATCAGAATTCTAGAACATCCTTTATTTAGCAAGTAGTTTGTCCCAAGAACTAAAAGTGGAAAGGTGGCTTTTGTGGCCTGTGCTTGAGATTACGTTTCATGATTTACTCTCCTTGTCACCTGCTACAGATAATCCAGGCCTTTTATGGAGGGAAAGGTTTGTTGAGTACTTAACTGGGCCTTAATTTGCATTTAACTTGAGTTTATTCTGTTAAAGTTTCAAGCATGTCTTCTCCATTGTGAAATTTAAGACAATTTAAACATAGATTTCTTCACTCCATTCAACCACATAGAGTTATGAGCACTCACTCAAAAAATGGTCCAGGCACTGATCTGGATTACAAAGACTAATGTAAACTGCCCCCAAAATAGTCAGACTCAAAGAGGAGCTGGAGACACAGTAGTTGTCATACCTGGAAACAAGATCTGGGAGCACCACGTTCCGAGTTCCCAGAAACACTGAAGATGGAGAGTGGTGAGAAACATTCACGGAGAGATGTTTGAAAGGGACTTGTGGGGCAGGGAGTAGGAATTTCTCAGGTGGAGAGAAGGAAGGACTTTGGATGTAGAGAACATAGCACCCACCAGCACGTAAAGTCGTGGATCAGCATGCTGGCTATGAAAACTATAAGAGGAGAGTTCTTTTGGAATTTGGTACCACATGTCCCTTTGCCTCAGTTTGAACAGTGTCTGTCATCTACATGTCATAAACCTGGCCAAAAGCTGCTCATCAGTGGAACAGCCCTCTCTTCTGCCTCTTCTTGCACGCTCATGGAAGGAAAGCCCAGGCTCAGAACTGGCCTCTGTGAGCCGCCTTGGAATGTTTTTTATCTCTTGGCATCTAAATTTGCTGAGCATCTAAATTCTATAATTATAAGTTTTAGGCAAGTGCGTATTTTGAAGGATGAGCCAGAGGAGAAAACAGTCTGTACAATATGAGGCAATCTTGTAGTGAAATGGCAGAATAATTATCGTTCTTCTACCATCTGATAGCATCAAAATGAAAATAACTGCATCTCAATGTATGTCATCAAGCTGCTTATTCCATTTCTACCTTATGAGTCAGAAGATATAACTAATCTTCGTTCGTGCTATGTGCTGGCATAGTTGTTTTTAGCTTTTTTCTTCAAGCTGAAGGAGTTAGGCAAGAAATGATTCTTTATTCGACAGTGTTTCTTCTAGGGAGCTTTGATAGATGTTGTAGTGAATACCTGAATCATAGGTCTCTGAAAATTCAGATTGCCTGGTCCATTTAAAGAGATGCAGACAATAGGGAATTTATAACTGTTGCTTCACAGACTATATAATACTTACTTTCTTACTCTATCTTATGTACATGTTTAAGAAAAAGTCCAAAAGTATCAAATAATACTTTCATAAGTTACTTTAATTCTCAGATACTTAAAAATTCTGACAGTGACCTAACTATTACAGTCCTAGGTATACCCAAGAGAAATGAACACATGTTCACTTAAAAACTTATATGTGAATGTTCATAGCAGTATTATTCATAATAGCAAAATATGGAAACAACCCAAATGTCCAGCAACTGATGAATAATAAACAGTGGAATGTTATATGAGTGTAATAAATAGCAGTGGGGTTTTCAGAGGCCACCTGGCTAGCAATCCTTTCTCCATCATGTTCAAGTTGAACATGATGGAGAAAAGTATATGTAGAGCAGCGTTTCTCAACCTCAGCATGATTAGCACGTTAGACTGGATAATTATTTGCTGTGGGGGGCTGTTCTGTCCATCGCAACATGTTTAGCAGCAACCCTGACATCTATCCACTAGCTAGCATTAGCATCTCTTTCCAGTCATGATGATCAAAAATGTCTCCAGACTTTACTAAATGTCCCCTGGAAAGAAAATTAATTCTCAGTTGAAATCCCTGGTGTAGAAGATGCTAGAAAACCAATATCAAAACACTAAAAAGATGTTCTTTCTACCTATGAATAACTAATAAGTTAACATATGTGCAAAAAAAATCTCATCTGGGCGATCTTTTCAGATGATTAGGAGAAGAGGAAGAATTTTTTTGTTTTGTTTTACTGACAAAAGCCAGATTTAATCTGCTATAGTCATTGACGGGAGAAGAGCAGGAAAGGAATAGACTAAGAGCTGTCAGATCCTCTTTGGAATGAGGCTGGGCGCCAGGAAATATATACAGATGTAATTTTTAAAATAAATAAGAAAAAAAAAAACAACAGAAGAGGGAGTTTTAGGAATTAAGAACAAGAGAACTGGGAGGGACCTGCATTTACTTCTTGATTCCTTCCAACAAGACGTAGTTTATCTGGATTTGTTCTTTCTCATATCCCTCGTTCACAGCTCAAAGCTGTGAATTCAATGATAGATTCTTCTCTAGAAACAGAACAAAAGAAGCTCTGTATTGAAGTCCAGATAGCAGCGAAGTCATTACTTTCCAAACCCTTCTGACGCTGCTTCGAGTGAGCCCACCGCAGAGTTCCAGGCTTCAGCAGCTCGGGAGGTGCAGACGCGCCTCTGGTGTCGTTCTTGCCCTTCTTGCTTTTCTATACAGACAAAAAAAAAAAAATTACATTTGTTGGGCTGTATTACTTAACAAATTTTACATGAAATATTTACACTGTCTTTCTAAAGATATAAATTATTCATATCTCCCAAAACATTCTTGGGGAAAACATTAGAAGCTATCTGAAAGAGGACATTTCTATAATGAGAATGGAGATTAACTTCCATTTAAAAGTACACATAGAAGTGAATCAGTCACTCATAAGTATCTTAGACAATATTTATAGTAGGCTATAGTAATGAATCTACATTACTTTTACGAAACTAAAACTGCCAGATAGTACGCTATCAGAGACTTTAGAGACAAGAAACACTTCTGTGTACGTTTCTCAATGTGCTATTCCTATTCAGCTGTAGAAAGTGAACCACATTAAGATCTTAACCAGTGCATTCGTTAATGCAATTGTCAGGTGATTCTTTATTCTGAGTGCTTATAACTAGCCATTTTTATGCAGAGCTGAATGTGTTTTATGAGACCTGCTTTTGATTCAGTATTAGAGGGATTTCCAAGGGCTTTGAACTAAGATTATTAATTTATAATGGTTTGTTTTCGGTTGACGACATTAACAGTATGTGCTGTTTTAGTTAGAGGGTGCATCTATGAAAACATTGTACTCTAAAACCTTCCATTATTGTTCTTGAAAAATAATCATGGTAAAGCTGAAGTTAGCTCAAAAATAATTCACTTTATTCATATTTTAGAGTGAGAGACCATGATAAGAGGGGAAACAAAATTGCTCTTCTTAGAGAACAGGCTACAGAGAAAGTCCAGGAGAGAGTAGTATCCTTGAACGCTCTCCAGAAAGGTTACTGATGTTAATGTTGCTTTTCAAATATGGACCATGGAAAAGTGAGAGCTGCTGAATGATATTGACCATTTCCTTGTCATTATGAGGCAGCTCTTCCTTTGCTTGCATGTGCCTCATCTCAGCACAGTCACACGTTGGAGTGTCTGCCCTCAGCCCCCTGGGAATGCTCCGTCGCCCACTCTCATACACTCCAAAGGAAGGTAGATGTTCAAGGCATAGTCTACGTCCTTGCTGAACTACAGAGAGAGAAACTGTTTCTATAATTACGAACACACACCTCACAACATGAAACAAGATCATGGGAATGTGATCGTCACTTTAATCCAACCACTGCCAGGTCTCCTCAGTGAAAAACAAAAGGTTGATTGTACATCATTTAGAATGCAAAGTGAGAGTTGTTTGGAATCTAATCTGTTAGACAAGAAGATCTGGACCACCTTTTCAGGATTGTCTGTGGGATGAGGGCCTCGCTGCAAGTGCCCAACTTAAAACTGTAAGGTGCGAAATCAAGAGCTCAGATACACACACACAGTGTACTTTTCCAACAAGGTGGAGACGACCGAAAATAAACTGTACGAGGCAGTGTTATACAAGAACAGGGCTCTGTGCAGTTCGCATACTACGGCTGTGAGTTAGCAGTTAGAAATCTTTCCCAGCTGTATTGGCTTTGTCTGTATTAAGAAATAGATGAGACCAATGTGGCGCTTTGGAAAAAGAAATTGGTGTTTCGCTGGGCCCTAGTCCTGAAGTTGGGGTCTGGGTGACCCTCCCCTACCCACCCCTCTGCCTGCCTTTTCCCTCCCTCCTCTAGCAGAATGAGGCGTGCAGGCCCGGTGAAGGAGTGAGTACCTCCTGGCAACCACGGCAACCATGGCTGTGCTAACAGTGGGTATGGTGCCTACAAAGAAGAAAACAAGAGACTGACTCTCTGAGAGTCTGAGAAACAAAGTAACTGTAAATGTCCTTCCATTGAAACAGGCCATGAAGTTACACGTCAGAATAAATTATTAGCGGAAATGGAGTCACAGTTTGATTCTACAGCTGGGTTTCTAGGTAAAACTATGGAAAAACTGAGGATTTTATTCAGAGGGAGCCAAACAAAGCCGTTGTGCTCTATGACGCTGTTTTCATTGTCTTTCTTGTCATTTATTGGGTTATTAAACTGAGGTGATGCAAGTAAAAAAAAAAAAAAGAAAGAAAGAAATAGATGAGACGATTTTATAGCCTATTTTATAGCCTAAGAAGAGAAAATTTATCAAAAATGATAAGATAGGATCAACTACGATTTCATTAAAGTCATCAAGAATAATCATATCTCATTCTTCATGGTTCTAAGAGATCTATTTTTTTTCTTAAAGTTGTTTTCAAAATGTTTAGAAAGCCCTGATTGACTTTTACGTTTAGTCTTTTCAGAAGTAAATTTCTTCGAACCTTTTTTCCTCATTTCAGGATTTTGTACTTTAGAATAGAGTCGTGGAACTGATCTAGGATATATTCTAAGATGTGTTGACGTAAGGGCACTCAAACCTACAGAGAATCTTTCTAAAAAAATTTTTGAGCCACACAGAGGATATGCCTGGAAGCAAGATCTCAACAGACTAAGAAAAACCCTTTGGGACTTTGGAGAATGGCAGTTTGCAATTTCCTTAATGCATTTTGAATTACAGAGGGAACACAGAGAACATCATAGAATAGCTAAGATTATACACTCTCTTGAGGATGGTTACATTTATTTTAAAGGTGTGTTAACCTAGATGCACACAACAGTGGACAGGACTTGCCTAAGGCAAAGATAAACCTTTGCCAACTAAAGAAGTTATATGCCTGGGGCGGGACTACCACCAGTACCTGCACAGTTAGGAATCTATGATCAGAACACCCTGTGAGGTTCCTTTCCATTGAACCCCTTTTTCATCCACAGATGTATATGATGTCTCATTTGCCAAAATACAAAAGGACAGACCTAGAAAACTTAACGGAGGCTTGTGGGGCAGTGAGTAAAGTCTGGAATCATAAGTAGAAATAACAGAAGAATAAAGAAATAGCAACAACCAAAGCCCCAAAGTGCTCCAGAAGGAGGCAGCAGAAGTGATGATGAAAGCATAGTAGAAGCCAGAAAATCAGAGTTCTAGGTCTCTGTAAAACTCTGAGATTTAACCTTTCCTTACATATATTATATTACTGAGAGTCTTGATTTGACAAAATATTTTAACCAGTAAATATCCAGGCCACATTCATCAGTTATTCATCTACTATTCTGTAGCCATCTCCAAGTCCCCTTAGGTATAGTGAAGAATAGGAGAGCACATAGCTGACTACAACACCTTGTAATCCTTGTGTACTGGGAGAGAGGTAGCCTTTATTACATGCAACCTGGATTTGAATCCAGGCAGTACACTCCCGCGCCCACGATAATGAACCGCCTGGGCTCTGGCAGCATATTTTCCTGGATGTAAATCCTAACTCCATTACTTAAACTGCTTAGTAATCTTGTGAGAGTTATTTAACCTCTGTAAGCATCCAAAATATCAAATAGGAAGAATAATAGTGAAAGATAAACTAGATCCTGGCATTCCCCTGATCAAAACCATCCAATAGCTTCCTATCTTAGAATCAATTCCATGCTCCTTATTCAGGCGACCAGATCCCCCAAAATCTGGCTTGTGTTTGTTTGATTTATCTGTCTCTACTGTCTCCTCTGCTACTAACAGCAGAGATCTTGTCTACCTTATTCATTGCTATATTCTTAGAACCTAGATGGTACCTGGCACAATAAGTGCTTAGTAACTACTTGCTTAATTTATTGAATGAGTAAGTACATACTATGACTTATAAGCACATAGTACAAGGTCTAATAAATAATAAACTCACTGTCATTGTTTGCCACTGCTGCTACCATTATTATCTGCTTCATATATTAGAGTTCTGCATATGATTTCATTTGGAAAAAAAGTTTGCTATCAAAAAATTAGTATGCAGTTAGTATGCTACAGTATACGAACATCAAAACAAGTTGTACACCTTAAATATGTATTATTTTTGTATATCAATGGTATGTCAATAAGGCTGTTTAAAAATGAATATCCTACTAAGGGAAATACAAACCCATTTGAAAACAATCTCAGTTCCAGATTTTTTTGTAGTAAGATAAAGGTAGATCTTAAAATGCACTGCTTAATTCTTACTGTTCGGTGTGTAGAAGATCTTTATTCTGCAACTGCAAAACAAGCAGGCCCAGAAGGGAAGGTTTATTCACTGGTCTTATTATCTTAAGCCAAATAACCTTATCAAAGAGGCAGGGATAACCAAAATTGATTACTAAAATAAGATTAACCTCACTCAATAAAAAAGCAAAAATAAAAGAGGATGATTAATAAGAATGCTAAAATTCTGTATTTTATTTCCGTTTCTACTCCAGGTGTTGTCACATCTGCAAACTTCCTGGCAGAGTGATGGGGATTCGAGCGCTTCGCTTCTCTTTGGTGGTCGTCCTTGTGTTACTACTGGTAGCTGGGGCTTTGACCACTTTACTTCCTAACGTTAAAGAAGACAAGATGCTCATGTTGCGTAGGGACATAAAACCCCAGGGCAAGTCCGCCCTGGATTCCTTTACTCTCGTAATGCAGACCTACAACAGAACAGATCTATTACTGAGACTTTTAAATCATTATCAGGCAGTACCACATCTGCACAAGGTGATTGTGGTGTGGAACAACGTTGGGGAGAAGGCACCAGAGGAGTTGTGGAGCTCTCTAGGGCCTCACCCTGTTCCTGTGATCTTCAAACCACACACAACAAACAGGATGAGGAATCGGCTCCAGGTCTTCCCTGAGCTGGAGACTAAGGGTGAGTTGCAGCTCGGTTCTTAGTCTGGCAGGGCTGCAGCTGACCAGAGCTGGGGGTGGGTACGTGAATTTCTGGCCTCTACTTGTCCTAATTGTCTGGAGACAATCAGGGAAATTTAATCGTAAGAAAGCACTTTAAAAACTTAAGGGGTAATTTCCAAGATGTCAAGAAGCAGTTTCCTGGGCAGGAAAGCATATACATCTTACTACAATGACAAAAAGCTTAATATTGTGAAAAAAATATGCTATAATTACATATTATTGCATCACAGAAGGTAGTGAAATGCCATTTAACTTATGTTTAATGTATTTCTTGCCACCTCCTTTTTTGTCCCATTTGTAGCAGTTTCACGAGGTTGTAATTTGCTTTAAAGAACTGAGGTTTTATTTCTTTATAAGTTCATTAGTTTCTAGGATAATGGATGATAACTACATGATAATTTCCCCCTCAGGCAGTTATAAAATCAATTACAATTCAAATAAAAACTTTTTGTGCTAGACAAATCTCTCAAAGAATACATCTCTTATTTACTAATTTTCTTAGACTATACCCCATTTGAATGATCTGTATCGACACCATTGTATCTTACTGGTTTTGTTTTCATTTCCAGACTGTTCGATTTAAATTTTTTTCCTTCCTTTCAGCGGTGTTAATGGTAGACGATGACATGCTGATTAGTGCCCAAGACCTTCTTTTTGCTTTCTCAGTTTGGCAGGTAAGGTTGCTATACCCTTTATGAAATCATCAGTA